>JAQFZH010004804.1:0-11414 GCA_034695485.1 Entomobrya nivalis
AATGCATTTAAATATCATGTCTTGTATAACTTTTGTACCTTGAAACTAGTAGTATTCAAACATATATTGACTTAAGTCAATATCGCTTTTAGTAAATAGCAAATAAAATTCTAAAAATATCTCCATTGTTTTCGTGTTTACTTTACGTCATCTTCATTACTATTTTTATGTGCATAAATAGATGAGCAAATATTTTTTTACTGTAAATGTACAATGCATACAAATTAGCTTTGGTGTATTTTGTGCCATTTGCATATGTCTGAAAAACATTAGAACGAAAACGAGAGACTTGCTGTTTCAGTTTCACACCTTCTCACTTCGTGTGATAAACTAGTCTAGTAGTTGGAAACGACGGAACTTTTGTATCAACTTTGTTAACTGTTTACCTATTTTTACACTTTCATATAGAACCCTTTCGTTTTTGTCTTCGTTTCGTTTTGCCGTAAAGTAGCAAATGTGAGAATATTTTTTTTTATTGGCAAGCATGCCTTCCTGTTAGATAATCATTGTTGTTCTCATATTATTGTTAGGTTTGCCTTGTTTACTAACTCTGTGTAGTAATCGGTAAGAGATTTCATGAAATACATTCTGTCAACAAGTTGAAAGAAAAGTACTCGCTGTCAGGCAGAAAGCTTATGCGAAATGTCGTTGGTTGTTGGCTTGGTCAATTACTGTATTGACTCGTGTGACTAAAGTGACAGGCACATATGTAAATGATAACTTACGAAATAGGACAACTTTTGGAACTGTTGTTAGATACATACACATATATATACGTATGTACAGAATAATGTCAAACAAAGAGTACAGAAGTGGACGATGGCATATCTAATGCGAGCTATTCTAAGATCTTGTTAGTTTCGTTTCAAGATTCTAGTGCCAGTTATGTCACCACATATTTGGGACAAGTATTAGTATTCATTCAAAATACGTACACGTGCATTGTGTAAAAAACTGACTAAACATACAACTTCATAAATAGATCTCACTGTTTATTGTTGAAAATCTATTTAGTGCGTCAATTTTTGTTCTTTGGTATCATTCTAAAGTGCACTTACTACTAACCCACAATTAATTTAGTTTTCATGTCTAGATTTCATATTTTACATATAAACGTAATAGTATGCTTTCAGTTAGGACAACTGCAACAATGTAATATAAAAAAATATGTGGAGAAGTAACTTAATCTGCGATTCTTACCGCCACAATTAAATCGGTAGTACTTCATCCGTCAGAGATTATAATTAATGAGTAATTTGTTTTTTGTTTTATTATCCTTCATAATTTTAAAAACGACAATTGTAATTCATACTCATCTAATGTCGAATATCATAATAAATAACTGAAGACAACATTCAAGGAACTTCCCAAAAAAGGCAGAAGTAAGCTTAAGGAAACTTACAGTTTTATCACATCAAAGCACCCATCATCATTACATTATAATCGTCGCACATTAAATGTGATATCATGTTTGAAAATAATTTAATGTTATTAGCTATTAATTTTTTTTTAACTTCTTCAGCTTATCGCATGGGTATAAGCAATTTTTGTGCAAAATAAGCGTATCATCATGGTCATTTATCACAGATATTACACACCTCTTTTACTACCGTTGCAGCAATAATGTGAGTAATTATGTATATATTGTGTAGAAACGTCACTTCTCTCATGATGCTTATTGTTCATTCTGTTATCGATTTCAACTCTAAACTGTCAATAACCTCCATTTATAAAAAAAATGTATACAAATCCAAAATTGTACAGACCTACCTACTAAGTAACTCATGCAAGTACATGACTAAAATCAAATAAAATTGTCAATTGTCAATCAAAAATCCATAAATCTAATCAGTTGCATAAAAAGTGCATTTTATGAAAACAAACTGCTGTGAAGATTTTTAATATTCAAAAAAAAAACATTGAACCCAATGACAAGACAAGTCAGCTTAACGATAAGCAAAAGGTATGCCTAGTGCGACCGTGACATGTACATGAGTTTGTGCAATAAATTCATATAAATATAACAAATAATAAAATGCCTCAAATCAATTAATTGACATAAGTCAACAAAAAGCATGAGCAGCCAGCGCTGCTGTAATAGTGAAACTTTTCTTTTGCCAAGATTAGATATCGAACGCCATCAAATCGCACAATCATCAGTTTTTATGCAAGATTCAACGTAAAAATGCAGGAATTTATTGCGAGCGATAAGCAAATTTTTGCATAAAATATTCTTCGTAAAAGGTTAATTCAACTTGACTATAGAATGCGCGAGTAAAGTAAAGCCATTTGCTCCTGTGTGTCTGGTTTGGTCTATGATGCATCTTTGTGCTTTTAATGAGCGAATAAACAAAAGAATTCTCCGACATCATCTTAATTTGATAATGATGAATGCCGCAGCAACGACCACCACTACTACGAAATCAAACTTGTGTCTTGTAACGTGTTATGGCTATAAAACGACGACAATATAAACGACATTAATATAACTGACACAGAGACTGATTAAAGTCAGGATAAGATAATTTTGGAATACTCCTCGACATAATGAGCACGCACTTTAATCTTGGAGTAGTTTGATCTTGCGTACCAAAGCCGTGATGATGATCATCATCATTATTTTCTTGCCATATTGTATGAAAATGAAGTAATTTTGTGTTCATTCTTTCAAGGCTTTGGTCTGTGTTGTATGTGCGTGAGATAGACACTTAACGCTGTACTGTACAGAGCACACACCTTTACGACCAATATGCACTGCAGCGAGGAGGTTGATGGATGGCTTTTTACTATTTATGGATTCCATTTTTCAAAAGTTCAAGTAGGTACGTTTTAAGTTTTTTTTTAAATCTTGGCAAATCTCAAGACTCAATCTGGTTTTGACCCAACTTTTACAGCAACAACAAAATTACATCATCAATTATATTTTAATTTTTCTTCGTTCTTCTTTAGCCATTACATTGTTGTTATTGTAGCTTTCTTACCCACTTCAACTTTTATTCTTTCAGCTCTATAGATAGCTCGATATTGTTGGGACATGATAACTGCTTTGATATTCAAGATTTAAGTAATGTGATCTCATATCTTGACTCTCTCAACTCAACCTCCATCATGGAGTAATTATATTAGTAATCATAATCATGAATGCTTCATTTTCAGAATTGACTAATATTCTTTAACCTCGTGTGACAAGCACCGATATCAGTAATGAATGCAGCTAAATATCTTTGTTTCTTTAGTTTAGCTGTATTTGCAATAATTGCCCTCAGACATCAGACAGCGATGAAGATAAAACAATGGTTTTGGTACTGTTTAGATACACAACAGCAACAAACAATACCATCAGTATTGCTACAAATTGCTGCGCTGATACGATTTTGATCAGAAACAGATACAGGGACACGCATAAATCTACGTCTTTGCAATTTAGTTACGCAACTCGGAGGGCTCAGCTTAGAACTATGAGAAGATTAACTATATGGAGTAGTTTGCGGGTGAAGTCAGTATTTTATTCTGTGCAAAAATGTACCTTATGCTTATTGAACACAACACGACAGAAATAGCATGAGGAAACACCATCACGTTTAAGTCATTGTCGCTAAAACAGAAATGAAGATCAATGCTTTTTGAAAATTTGTTCATTTTTCGATATGCTAAGCTACCTGCACCTTGACTCGATCATTTTCGATAGCTGCATTTCATGATCTGTATGCCTATTTTTTGTACTGTTCTTCGTTATTCGGAATTCAAACAATATATAATATATCGGTAGGTAAATATATAAAAATTGGCATTGCATATTGCGTCCACAGAAATGAGATGAGGTCGGCAAATAGATCTCACTCAACTCAATAATATTTTAACTGAGAAAATAGAAATTCTTTCATTTAAAAAGTTTGTAATAAGTTACACAGCAGGTGACTCAGATGCATTTCATGAATATTTCATTGCCAAAGAACACTTTCGATGGTGACAGTGCTATGAACAAAATTTTCATTATGAAATACTCCAATATTTAAAAAAAAAAGTCTTTCTGGGGAAGAAATAATGAAGAGTGGTTTTCCATCTGAAATCTGAACTGGCGGTAGAGCAAATGACACAATAGCTATTTCTTATCATCATTATCAAAATGATACCATTTCTTACACGACAATTCACGGGCTAGCACCTTGTGTTTACATAATAGAAATGAACAACACAGTTGCAGTTAAGTTGTTTGTAAATATGTAAGATAGGTATATTTTAATGGAATGGATGGAAAAAATAAAGATGTTGTCACAATACAGTAATGTTTCTTTAAAATAATGACATTTTGTGGTATTAGGAGGGAAGACATAAAATATTACATTAGGAAAGGTGAGGCTAACGGTTTGGTAATCTCTATTATTATTATGTTCGCGAATTAATCCTTTTATCACAAAAAGCTCTAGTTTTGAATTTATACTACGTATGGTACGAAACGTAACTAAAATAATTGAAAGATTTATATTATTTTTAGGTTTTCCATGAACATACAAAAAATTCTGTCTTACTTGTGTCGTAAACCATATTTCTAAAATTTCAGAAGTTTTTATTACACAATAGCATACCATAACTTATAAAACTATCATACTATCATCATTATATTTAATTTGCCTTTTACTCCTTTTTCTTCACGCTCCTTTTAATACTGTAATTATCTACATCTCATTTGGAGAAAAAAAAGCATGGCACACACATAATTTAGGAGTCTAAAGTAGTTTGATTTACTAGGACAGAAAGACAAGACATATTCTTTTTTATGCCGATGCACAATTATATACAACGACTTTTACAACGTTAATTGGGATATTTTCAATTGCTCGCGAGCTTGTGTGTACATACGACAATGACAAGTTGTTGGTTAAACGTTAATCGGAAATTGTTCTATAAGATACTGGGTATGTCTTTTTAATTAACATTGTACAACTTTTAAAATTGATTTATTCAACCATTTTGTATATACTATATTAAGTATGAATGTGCATGATTTTTTTACTACTATATTTATACATTTTTTGTCATGATCAAAGTTGTAATTTCATTTTTTACTTAATGAATCTTTTAACAAAAGTAGGAGAACAGTTGGAGAACTTAAACAGTACACCGCCCGACCATAAGAACATGCAAACAGAGAGGGTAAAGAGGGCGTCGCTTCTTCAATGGTATAGGGATGGAATCAGAGGCTGTGACTCACTTGACAGTCAAAGTCAATCATCTTGCTTATTGACTTTGATCAATATATACAATATAAGGAAATGTAAGATATTAATGATATAAAATAGCCTAAAAGTCTAAGTGTAACATAATATTATTAACATGCATTTATCTGTGTTGGTATTTGTTCAAAGATGTTTACGGAATATGGCTATTCATTATCCAAGGCAAATATATTCATACTAATGCACAATATACTGTTCAGTGTTCCGGATTGCTGGACATTTTTCCTTGAGAGATGTACAAAACTGACCAAAAGGTACTGTGCATTTATATATGTCGTGTACCAAAACGTTCGTTTAAAATTTAGTGATTTTTTACTGTACAGTTCATCTATAAACGAGTGTTTGGGGCGGAAAAGTTCTCTAATTATTGTAAAATGTGTGCTTATAGTTGTAGATGGAAATCTTTTTATTGACCTTTTCTACACGTAAATATCAGGAAAGAGACTTACTTTAAAAATACCTCCTTAAAAATACCTTTTTCATTGCGTGCCGTTTAATTTGCATAATGTACACATGCATAATTATTGCTTTGACACTGCAACGCATCGTTTGTGTTCAATAATACTGAAGACATGATGATATGAAAAGCATCACGGCATCACGGTCCTTTCCTTAAATGATGATTTTAACTTTGAGCTATTATGATGATTTTATTAAGGTAGGTGGGGAAATTACTACTTCCATTTTTCTTTTCAATGCTGCTGCTGCTATTCCATAAACAAATAGGTTCTTCTAAGATAATTTTCGAAAATTGCCCAAAACATGATTTATGGAATAACATCTACAAAATTATCTCATCATCGATCTAATGCGCATGCACACATTGAAGCTTCCAACGAACGAGTGTTTTAATGACAACGACATATTGTACACGAACATTTTGGAAACTTTTAGGGAAACTGTTATTGAAAGCATGTAGCTAGCCGTAAAAAATTAAAAATAATTTGCTCTTGAGGCAAAAAGTATGACTCATGATTGTTCTGATGATGATTTGTTTTGTTGAAAGAATAATGACTCCTCTAATAAACAGTTTACAAAAATGGGAATGCACAACTCATAAAAAAGTAGACAAATGTAAGGGATGGTACAGTGATGACAGTGAAATGAAGACGACTCTACCATTAGAGGTGAAGAAGGTGATGTTCATGATCGCAAAGACCTTGATCAGGAAGCGCTACAAATAATAATGGTCTTCTGTTCTAAAAGTATCTTTAATCTGCATCTGCCCTAAAATGAAAATGACAGATTGTTCGTGATGCTCTGTCTGACTAATCATGAATGATGGATTCGTGAAACGTTCTCAACATTAAATGCATGCAAAATGTATTAACGCTAAAACGCGAAGTCTCCTTCCTCGAAAATTGATTTTTTTCAAATAGTACATAAAGCAATTATGTTCTGGTTCATTGATTTTGCCGCAATTTTTTCGTACCAAAAATTTAGTCCCTCCTTCAAACAGATACAAATGATGTTTTGCACTTGAAAGTCGTCGCAGACGTGTACGATATATTTTCATTTGATCATTTATAGTTTATATCAGCTTAAATAATAAACTATACGTATATATGCAATATTCAAACTGCCATGTTGATATTAAATCGAATAATTTGATGTGAAGCAGCGTACCAAACATCGACCTACATTTTTTAATGTTTTTGAAGTTTGAGGAAAATACAAACGAAATTACGATTTTAAAAGGTTAAGCCAGACTTAATTCAAAATACATTTTTCATCTTTACTTTGGAATATTAGAACACTAAAGTAGCGAGTCTCAGCCTGCCCCATGTCGGGACGTATGGATTTATCACCATAATCAAAGCAAATTTTTATGATGCAGTCAACGAAAACGAATTTTCAAAACGATATTTAGTACATAATTAATAAATACTACTTTAATAGCAATTCATAAACTTAACTTCCCGAATCTTATTTTCGGTACTACAACTTTTATATTTGTTGCTGAAGTATACGTTGTATTATTTCTAGTAAATTAATGCCCCTTTACTGAAATTCATAATGAGTAAATTTCAAATTCATACTTTTTGCGTATTAATTATTTGTTTCTGGCCTGCTCACAAATTATAGACAGTAGTACAAAGCTTATGAATATGCTATAGTTCTTAAATAGTATCCGTACATACAACTTATACGCAATAGCGAGCCCTTCAAATTTAGTACGTTGATCATTTAACTACTTTACCCTGCCATCTGTCTGTAGTTTAAATTACAAGTTGTTTTATGTATAGATCACCAAGTTATAGTTGGATTTAAAGTTGAAAGGCGGAGTGCTGCGCGCGCACGTTGCGTTGTGTAAGTACTAATCAAACCAACGCGCACAACATTTACAAATATCAGTTTACAATAAATATCAGTACTTTAAGCCAAGGAAACTTAAACATATGAACCTGTAAGACACGAATATTTAAAACAAGTACGGGAATCCAACATCTTCCGCAAACTATACAAAACGAGTCAAAAAGAAGATTTCCTTCTTTTTTAAATTAATTTACAAAGTGTTAAGATACCTATGTGCTGAATAGAGGGACAAAAAAACGATAAAACTATGCTTCTTAGGAATTATGATTACACATCGATTCATTAGTTTGATGTGATCACTGATTATATACATATTTTTGACGAACCATTTGCATACAATTAGTGAGCATCAATAAATATAAATACCTGACTTTCACGAACAAGTTTTAAATAGAACTTGCATACTATGTATGTATGTATGTATATTGTAAATGTTAAAGGGATCGGCAGTCAAATTGTGATAACAAAGATGCATATAATTATACGTTTTACATTTCGTCCTATATTAAACAATGATCCAATTTTTATCATTTGCCATTTATTGAAAAGTTGAGAGCACAAAGGTAACTTCAAGCCACGCAGTTACGATTGAGCTATTCTCAAGGTAATTGGTGCACTTTTTTTGGTTCATCTTCACTAACTAACTATGGGTTTGATGAGTTAATTTAGATCAACAGTTCTGCGTCACATCCCTTTTTGGGTGTCATCTTCAGCGGTAGCTTTCATCACCATCACCCAATTACTAATTAGACAACATGAAATGATTTGTCACAAGAACGAGTTATTCGGTACTCCCTAACTAATTTTTCATAAAGCAAAAATATAACGTTGCAATTGTAATTAAATCGTTGCACTAAAAATCGGTGAAGCGATGATTAACTGTTTTTGTTATACAATATTTTCACCTTTCCGATTTGAAATCAAATTAGATGTGTATACATATATTAAAAGGGAATTGTCTAATGCAGAATAAATATTTCCAAATATGAAGTAGAACATTCAAAAAGTTGGGTTTTCATTTCATATAATTTTTATTTTACAACCAACAAAGACACAAAAAATGAGAAATTTTGACAAATTAAGGATATATTTTTTCTTAAATTTTTATAGTCAAGTAGTTCCTAAATTAAAAACAAATGCATTTTTCAAATATTTCCATTTATTATTGATAGATACGTATGTGGAATGATCTAAATCACCGTTATATTGGGCATACTACACATCATTTAAGTTTCTACCGTTTTCAAGATGCAGATAAAGATTTCGGTAAGTCTTTATTAAGGTATGTGAGAGTGAGAGTGCAACTAGAAAACAATTCGAGTATTTTTTAAATTGCTGAATAAATAATTTGATCTGGTGCTCAAATGACAAGTGATTAGGAATTACACAACGAACGTTTTGACAACAACACATTTTATTTCCTTTGAACAAATCCACAATGATTCTAGTAGTGAATACTACCGCATTAATTATTTAATCAAAATTTTACACTGACAAGGAATACACTAAACGTTTTCTTATAATCATACCATCATCCATTATAACATACTTGATTAACTTATTTTGTATTCATATTCTTGCAAAGAAATCGGATTACGACTAATTCAGGCATCATTCGTAAATTTATATTGCATTTTAACGCTTACTCTCTGAAAGCTCATTGGCACAAAGAGTAATATTAGGATTTTACACATTATTTGTCAGGTTTACAGAGACACTTCCTCATCTGCCAGTCAAAAATAAGAAATTGAGACATTAATTTAGATAGAAGTAAATAATATAAAATGATATTACATACATATTTAAGTGATAATAAAACTTAAAGTAGATTACAGAGTATATTTACAGATTGAATATTTGGGAAAATGCTTTTAAAATAAGGGTACATTAAAGGCATGTATGGTCATGGAAAGCTCATGTTCAGCACAACAGAACAACGGAAGTATGCATTTTGATAAATAAGGTATAAGAGATGGAATTACAATTTTTAACATACCTACGCATTTTGTACTTAAAGTTAAGTTACGTAAATAGAAAAATGCAAGGATGCAGAGTGCAGATACGTCATTAAGAGATTTTAAAGTACAAGTAGGTGGTCTCCATCAATTACTTAATTTAAGGCTATATTTAGATATATGGCAAACTGGCACAGAACATCAGAATCGTCCATATAAAGTCATACAGACGATCACATTGCTCCACTATATAAAATACGTATTCTAATTTCTTCTACAATTATGAACTATGAACAAATGTAATTCAATTCATTCAAATAGACGAATCAGTTCTTTGTTTCCTGCTACATGAACCTTAATTTAACTTTATAATTACAAACGTAATTCAGAGTACTTTTTTAAAATCATACATTACTAACATTACATTTACAATAATAGCATTGTAAATTTTTATATGTCGATGTTCAGGGCACGGAGAAAAGCGTCGATTTGTCCATTAGCTGGATTTCGACTATCATCTATGCTTTGGGAAGCAGCAGGAAACTGGAACTGTCTGGGAGACTGTTGAATATGCTGTGGTTGCTGGACAAGTGGAGCAGAAGATGGACTAGGATTTGGTCTTAGCTGCTGCGACTGTTGTGGAAAGTACTGAAGGTTTTGTATTTGCTGTGGTTGTTGTTGTTGGGGCTGTTGTTGCTGTTGTCTTTGCTGAGAGTAAGCATTTCTTGCAAGAAATTGGTCAATTTGTCCGGCTGGAGATGCTGGAGTGTATTGAGGTTCGGCTTGTTGTCGATGTTGGCTTTGGTGGTGTTGCTGTTGCTGGTGATGTTGCTGTTGAAGTTGTTGTTGTGGAGTTCCAAAGTATTGGACTTGAGGTTGGCCAAAAGTTTGAATGTTAAGTTGATTAGACCTTTGGGGTTCCACGAAAGCTCGAAGCTTCTGTGTCAGTTCAATCTCTTGATTTGAGTGTGGCATCGCTTGAACAGTGACGGATGTGTATTGGCCATTGGATGGATCATAGACAAGTTCGGTGCGATATCTTCCAAAGTTCGGGTTCTTTTGTCCAGGTGCCAATGGTGGTCCTGCGGTCACTGTTTTGGTTGTGGGGCTGGCAGCAGTTGGAGATGAAATTGAATTGGGAGAGTTGAATTGACGGAAAGCATTAGATCCTCCAAAAACTTGGCGAGATGGTTGAGTAGCTGGTGTGGGGTGACGTTGGACAACTTGAAGGGGCTGCTCGTACAAAGGTTGAGGTTGATCATTAGGACGACTGATCTGAGAAATACGATGAAACTCTGAATCAAAGTTGAACAAGCGGCCTCCTCTGTCGGAATCAAGGGATTGACTTGGCTCTTGGTAGACAAATGGACGTACAGACACTGGTCGTTCACGGATGATCAAAGCTGGAGACTGAGTTTGGGGGGACAAGGTTGGTGGAGCGGTGGTGATACGAATTCTTGGCCTTGGAGTACTTTGGTTGATAAGTGGTCTAGCAATCCTTTGTCTACAAAAACACGATAACATAACATGTCAATTAACTCTGATTAGTTCATTTACTCAAAAGCTAATCCATTTCCCATGTAATTACAAACTACTTTAATTAATGATTTATATTTTAAAACAATGCAGCTCTATTGAAAGTAAAATTCGCACCCTGATCAGATCACTGAATGGAGTACATGTGTACTTTATTTAAACATAAACAAAAGCCTGACCTTGAGTCAGGGCGAATTACTTGTAATTTTGTTCCACGTAACATGAAAATCACATAATTGTTGTCAGAATAAAAGTGTGAAGAGAATTGAGTGACTCAGGACACGTCAGTCTTCTGATTAAAAAACAGGATGACAGTCAGTTCAGTTGTGGCTGTTGATCTTGTAAAAGTTATGTAATGTTAATAAACGCT
>JAQFZH010004805.1:0-11413 GCA_034695485.1 Entomobrya nivalis
AAAAAAGGAGGGGAACGCCAATCTAAATACATGGACTTGTGCAAAATTTGCATATTGGCAACTTATATAAAAGAGATGGGAAGATAAACAGCTATGTATTTATGCATATTTCAAAAGCTACATTACGTTATATGGGTGTGGAGTGGTATGTTCTATTAATGTACACGTACATGTACAAACAAATTTTACTGTTTGTTAGAGAGTGAAAACGTGACTTTTTCTTTTTGTATTAAAAATCAGCTAGACAAGAAAAGTAGACCAATTTCCATAAGTAATTTTTACCTTGAAATAACTTAATCACAGCTCCTTTTCCAAAATTACTCAAAAAATTGTATTCCACTTAAAATTCAAGCCGAATCATATATTTACCTATTACAGAGCTTTTAACATAGGTCAAGAAAAGGCACAATAGAAGGGATAAAAGCTCAAGTTGACATTGAAAACCTGCTCACTTGACATTTCACTTGCAAACCACAGTTTTGAACAATAAAAATCTCAAAGATGAATCAAACTGGAACCCTGCGGAAGCGTAGCCGAAGAACTATTGTTAAGGTAGGGACAATGTTTCCTTCAAATATTTTCCTAATTAGCATTAAAATTTACAATTAGTAAATAAATATATCTATATATTATCAGGTAAATGGGCTCGGTGCCGTTCCTTACAACGAGGACCAGGACTTTGTCAATCTTTCTTCGATTTGGTCTTTCTCGAGAACTACTGACACCGATCGCGAAGTTAACAGGGCCATACAAAAGTTTAAAAATGGTTTATCCTCAAATCCCCGTACCTCATACGAAAATAAAAGGATAACCAGGAATCCCATGTACCATAGCGTTGATTACGATGTTGAAGCAGGTGGTTGTATGAAGGAGGACCCCCCTCCACCATATTCAAATCAAATATCTGCGGCTCAACAGCAACAAGAGGAAGGATATCATAACCGACCTCATCTTTTGAGTGACGCTTGTTATAACAGAATTCGAATCATAATATTCTTGGGCATGCTCTGCTTAAATTACCCCTGGGTATGGAATCGCAAAACTCATAGGGTTGACAGGTGGAGTCCATGCATGGTCAGAATTTGGCAGCTTTACTGGTACTTCACCACTGTCCAGTCAACATTCATGATCATTTATCATTCGTACTGCTTGAAGGGGATTTACTCAAGTGAATTGGAGTCGTACCGAGGAATTTTCGCGTATTCCTTGATTATCTATTGGTACGCCTGCCATTTGGGATACAAGACATGCATCTTTTTGTATGAGGATCAGGTAATGTCTCATCTCAAGTAACCCCAAAAACAATTCAAGTTTTTAAGAAAAAGAATATTTTTTACTAACTTATTACTTTTTTAGATGCGTAAATACATAAATCAGCTTCAGGACTTTAACGAGGATTATGTTGGTAAGCTTATTAAACACACATTGATCATTTTTAGTCTTGACATAACCATTTAATTCATTAAAATGGAATCATCTTTTTATAGAAAAATACTTGGTTTACGCTGACAAGGACATTGAATTTGGATCAGCTAGGCTTATAGTCAAATTTTCCATTCCTGCTGCAGCATCACAGATTGCAAATTCACTATTTTTCTTTTTGGCAATGCCATATCAGCCGTACTATTTAACATCTATGATACATCCAAGGCCTTGGTATGCTCTTATTCCTGGGACAATACAAGACCTTACAGTAGTCGGACAAACGATTTTGACTTATATCACAATTTCATGGATGCAAATTGCACACACCTCTAGCAATGAGTTTTGGTTGAGAGAAATGCAGTAAGTTGTCCATTTATACATTCATCCATACATTGTAATTTAAAATTCAAACTTCATTAATTTTTGCAACTGTCACGTGCTTTCTTTAGTAAGGACACTGATACAGCATACACAACCGATCAATTGAGATCCACCCGAGTAGCTATTCCAACGTACAGATCCCTACAGTTATTATGCAATGACTTTAATGAGTGCATGTCACAGTGGTGCCTTCCAGTTTGGAAATTCTCGGTGGCCTTTGGTTTCATACCTTGTGGATATTTGTGGATTCGAAGTATGAACAAATTATTTGTTGAAGAATTTCCGGGAATAATGGTGTATCCATTTGGAACTGTTAACTGCTTTACAATGGGATTCGGGTAAGTTTTGATTTAAAGTATTAATTTACTTACTTGGTATCAGCATCACCATTTTATGACTTTATACTGTTTTTTTAGATGCTTGACTATGTCAGCAGAAATGTATGATATTGCGAACAGTTTCATAAGCTCTTGGAGTAGAACAAAGCAAAAGGACTTTCGGAGGATTCTGATGTCCTTTCCAACATTGAAAGTGAAAGTCGGTCGATACTATTTTATAACTGCATCAACCATGATAACATTCTTTCAAGTTATGACGGGGTACATCATTGATTCTCTTTTAACATTTCCTTGAAATTATTTATTGTTTTTTATTGTACTAGAAAACCCTTATGTAGTATTATGTATGTAAAACTGGTGGCATTATAGAATGTCCAAACTATCAATCAAATGTCTATTTTTACAACTCAATTTAACAAATCCGTAATTTCTAAAACGCATGCACTGTTCCGCTGTAAAAAGAATGCTTGCCTTACATGTAATTACGAATAAAATAGACCTTATTGTATTTTTCTCGTTGGAACATTTTATAACACTTTAAATTAAAAGTGAACATTTATGTTACAGGCTACAATTTGAAATTTTATTTCTTTGAAATGACAAAAAAATCATGATATCATCGTTATGTAAAGTAAAAATTATTCAAGCTTAGCTGCCTTTGGGTATTGCGAACCATCCATTAGAATGTCAAATCAGGGATTTGGAGCTTCGGGCAGCGCTAGTGGCCGTCATAATGACAAATGAGTAATACTAATGACATTGAGTTGAGCTTGAGAAACTGCCAAAATTAGATGTCTTTTTTGTTGACTTTATGGACAGTGTTTGCGTTGCGTTGTTGCGAATAGGGCTTAAAAGACAGATAGTATTATTTCGAGTGTTCTAGCAAGTAGGGAATATCGCAAATGTCAATTCAGTCAATGTCAGACTTTGATGAATCAAATATAAGCTGGCAATTAACACCTTATTTCCAATAACTTTTATATGAAATGAAACTGATAGCTCCTGTTTATCCAATACACACACCACTCCTGAAGGTGTTATAAATGGTGGGTGAGAAAAACAACAGGTGCAAACGTAGAGTTAATTAACAAGCAATGATGTACGTGGCGCATATAAACAAGCGCATATTTGACATGTTTTTCCAAAATGCACATTATGACAATTTGGGAATCAAAATCCCTCCAAGTGAATGACTCACAGTTATAGATTAATTTCTGGAAAAGTAGAAAAAAATCTGTAGTAGCAAATTGCAATTTTACTCGAGTGGATCTTTCTATTTTTCATCTCACTTCAGTTTCTTTCCGGTAAATACCTTAGTGCTTTTATTATGGCGATACCTTGGTACTCTTCCGAATTTCCGTTACGATCCCCACCCGAGTCAGATAAGGACCTTTTCTCATTGCCAATAAATAAAAACTTTAGCCAACAAACCAGCAATGGTCCTAACACTACCCCAGTCGTTAATAAAAAGCTTCTCTCATTAAATTCTGTACGAAATCTTTTTGTCAAGACTAACGATCTATTTAAGCTACCAGAGAAAGAAATGGACAAAAAAATCGAAGAAATGGATGATCTTACCGATTTACATAGCTTGGCAAATGACTACGGTGGACATGATCTGTACCACACTGGTCTTGTAAATAGGGCATTTTTTCCCATGCGGATTACCTTAATGGCATTAGGGAGGTGGCCCTTTGTCTTAAAACAAGTTTCTTGTAAGTCGAAAAGAAGGCAAAATAAATTAGGCCAGAGTGACTTCGCTAGGCGTCCCTTTATAACAACCAAAGTTCGAAATTATGACGCAAGTTTGAAGTCCCCGTTTTGGATCTACTTTGGGGTGACCACCTTGTATTTATTTTTTGTGCTTGTGATGAACACTGTGGGATTCTTCGACTTCTTTTTGGAATGGAAGATTCTTCCGGGAAATCATTGGGGTTCTCTAGAGAAAACGATTTTTCGAGATAATCTAGTTGTCTTTCTACTTGTTTGGGGATGTTTGGTTCACAGTACAGTTAGCAGTTTTTCTATTTTCATAAATCGGAAGATGGTGGCAAGGATTTTAAACTTTTGGAATGTGGCCGCAGATGAGCTGCTAATTGATGAGGTCAACTCTCTCCGACGCTTTTTGATTGCATCAAATGTTGGATACATCTTGTTCCTTGTTATACTCTTCTTTTCGTACAGTTCTTGGGATGTACGACTCATTCGGGATGGTGCGAAACTAGTGGGGATACTTACTATTAAACCACTTCTTAGAGAAGATAAGTTGGACTCTATGGAAGATTGGGAACTTCGCATTTTTGGGATTGTTGCCATCATTTACACAATTTATGCGTCGAGGTCATTCCTTTTCATTTTCTGTTTCAAATGTCGACTGTTGAGAAGCTTGTTTCGGCTTTGGAATGCGAGACTGGTAAAGTTTTTGAGGAAACCGGATCCTTGTTTAATTGGTAATGCTAGCAAAATAATTGCAAACGATTCAAATAATAATATGTAGTATTTTGGGAATGTTGTTTTAGTTTTAAATATGTATGAATATAAATTAATGTTTTAGAAAAGAAAGAAATTATGGATACTTTGGAGAAAATGGAATGTCAGCGCTTACTATCAGACATGACTATTCTACTAAAAATGGTAAAACAGGTGGACAAAATGTTCGCTACTATTTTACAAGCATATTATGGAGTCCAGGTAAAAATGACATTTCTTCTAATCTTAAGTAGTCTAATTGACATCAAATGTATTTTTGGTCCTATATTAAATTATCTTGTAAATTATTATTTTGAAATATTTTAGCTACTAAATATGTGTTTTGAACTCTACATGTTGGCAAAATCTGGATCCGAGGAGTTTACAAAAACGTGCGTAAATACTCGAATTACTTAAATTATTACTATTATTGATTTCGCAACTGAATTCAACAAGTTGATTTTTGAAATTCTAGCACTGATGAAAAGAGTAGAGACCTAGATATCATCACTGCTGCATTAACATTATGTCAAAATGTGTACTTTTTCTTTACCGTGTCATTGGATGGAGCTTACGTGGGTGAAGAGGCAGCAAAAGGATTAGAGGCATTAAGAAGATATCACGTAACACCCCAAACGAGCATACACAAGAAATATTTGGTTTGTCAATTTCTTTAATGTGTAATGGGAATATTATTTAGTAAACTTGAAGGTTTGACTATTCATTTTCTGTGATTCTGCTGATTTCAGATTTGCAACCTGGCTTTCATATACAATCAAAAAATTACGCTAACTGGAGGAAAGTTTTTCATCATTGATCGTCCATTTATAATTACAGTAAGAAAATTTTGGTATCTAAATTTAGTATTTGGGAAATGAAACGTAAATTAAAATATTTATTGTATCTTCATCAGGTTTTGGGAGCAGTTCTGACATATTTTGTGATCATTATGCAAGTTGAGCCATCGCTCGCGAAGAGTGGACGGGAATAGTGTGTGTAGATTTTGGTGATCCATTTGATTATCTTTACCTTTGATTTTATCTTGAGAATCAAGGGATTGTCAAACTTGTATGAATCCATTCAGAAGTGTGGTTTTACATCTACTAGAGATATCTAGGAGTGAACGGTAAAAAAAGGTTTTCATGGAATGGTCATTACTGTAAGAAGGTGTGATGATTTGGGGCAATGTGACACCTACTTTATACTGTATCTTGTCTGTTATCTTGCTTGTTGCTTGCTTCATAATTTCTTTTCTGTTTATATGTTCTATTTTTACTTCATTATAAATACTATTTCACAAAACACAAAAATAAATTCTTTATTTACAACAACCATGTTTTTCTAAATGTTTTTCATTGAAATATATTAATAAAATATATCATACTTTATCATTTATACTTAACCACATAAAAAAATGCATGCTCAACTCAAACTCAACTAAGCCAATATCATATTTCCTTTTCGCATAAAAACGAGAAAATAATTTTTATAGCATTTTTTACGATGTTCCAAACGCACAAAATTTAGATATCTCTGTAAACCTGAAAGTGTGTATTGACTACACTCACACAAAATTAACTGGTCCATTTAGATTCGGCATTCCTCTACATTTCATGTATTGTATTCGTTCATACAATTGCTTGAAAAATGCTGAAGTTTATTCCAGCTTATTTATCCATTTTATACTTTTAGTACTTTTTATTTCTGGAAATCATTTCATCATCGTTCAGACTCCCATTATTACCAAAACCTTATCTGAATAACAGAATGAATATGTACACGTACAGCAATTTGGTTTTACACGATTTGACTAACTTATCTGCATCTACAAGCTCGAAGGAGCTCTGAAAACACCTAAATAAACACCCAAGCGAAGATAACGCTGACTTGACTTAAGCATTCATCTTATTTGCATGTTGACAGATCTGCCATAACCGCAAGTCCAAACCCAGTGCTCATAACCATGTCCAAAAAACGTATTCTTTGCATTCATCAAATCAATTTTTGTCCTCACATTACTACTCTACAATACCTTGTTATCTTCGTCCATGACTCATCAAGGTTCATTTACATTTCTACTTACTCTCACTCACCACACCACCAGTCACCATTCACCATCATCATTCACCTATAAATGACGGTAAAGAAGATGATGATGTTATGTTATGATTCTCTTTCATTGATTTTACTTTCAATGAGCGTAAGAGAATGGAGGATGCGATGTCAGCATTTATTTTTATGTACATTGTAAAAGGAACACATGAGTCAACAAACTAATTCCAGCACAAAATCTTTTAAAAGATTACAGTTCATTTTTGTTTTCCAAAATAAATCCTGGCCAAGCACACCGGACGGACATTTATAAGTCTACCACGTAAAGCCAAAGTCATACAGATCTAAATACCATGCTCAGTCATAATCTGTTAACCTGTTAACTCGTGTACGTACTTTTTATAAACATGATGCTGGGAAATCGATAAAATACACTAATTATTACACTTACATGTATAGATAGATAGCATGTTATCATTTCTGTCACCCATCATCTTATCAGTGTAGCATGAATGTTTTTTGTCACACAAAAATTTACAAAATTACGGTGAAGCCATCATCAACACGGTACGCTGCATGCTGCATTTAAATAAGGATACACGAACGGGTGTGATTTATGATTGATTGTTTCAAGTTAATAGTTATGTAGACCACTTTAGAATACGAGAAATTCCAGGGAAGTAGTGTCGTACTAACGTAGAATAGTGAATAGTAAAACAAGTTAATGTAGAATACACAGAATTTTTTTGGCCAAAATATTTGTGCTTGAAAAGTTGCAAGTGGAAAATCTAAAAGTGGCAGCTAAACTCCAGCCAAGTCAATTGGAATTTAAAATACAGTTATTTAATTCCATAAATTATACCATTCATTAAAATGGCTAGTATTGATTGCACAAAATGGGACGCAAGCCTCATTACCCAATGCAGAGGAATCAGGGAAAGGCTCGTTAGCGATGAAGATGTAAGCTTATATCATTTTTAAGGAAATTTCATTCAAAATTTGATTGCATAATTTTATCGAAACCTTTTTTGACATGTGTAGCAAATTGAAGATATCCAAACACAAATCTGGATTCTTTCTGGAGTTGCTGGAGGAGTCGCACTAATTTTAATTATAGTTGCAATAGGTCTTGCTATTCAATTAAGCAGGTAATTTGGACTAGCCTTAAAAGTTTACATTGTCAAAAAATATTTTATTTTATTCTTAACTGATTTTTTTTCTATTAATATTCCATAGCTTAAGACAGAAGGTCTTTCATGCCCTCGGAAATTCCAACCCCAAACCAAAACCAACACCAGAAAGAAACACAGCCACAAGAAGTGCTCAAAATCCGGCTGCGGGTGTCAACCGACAGCCACCGGCACACTCCTTCGTTCAACCTCCAAGAAATAATGTTACTTCTGAGGAAGAATTAGCACAACTTGGATTTTCTGCTTACACAGGCCATCCAATTGATACAAGGTCCATATAAAAATTTAACGGAAACCCAAAAAAAAACTTTGTTTAAACCAGTTTGTATGTAATTATAAATATATTTAAATTTTATTTTCAGCAGGGGAATGCCTAACTCTCCAGGCGTTAGCAGTGCTGCTGGTGGTGTTCGCGTGCTTCCAAGAAATCCACCAACTGGTTTCCGTCAAAATGGGGCTTACAATAATGGCTACATGTAGATTGTTCAGCTTACCAGTAAACTATATTTTAAATGGTTGTATTTTGGTATAGGCTCACTAGAATTATTTGTGTAAAGTATTTTATGAAAGTATACGTATTATTACTTGAATTGAAGTTAACGGGAAAAGGTGAAAATGTATTTGTGCATGTATTCAAATGATAAAGTTAAAAATGAGGTACCTATGAGCAGTTGGATAACTAATTTTTGAATCAAAAAACGACAAATAATCGCGCAGAATTACTTAATGATAAATTATATTATTTCAAAACCTACATGTTATCTTATCGAAAAGATTTTTTAATGAATTGAATAAAAACGTGAATTACAAGATTACTATTTATTATGTAGCTTTAACCGTGTGGTAATTTTATTTATAGATTTAATTAGCATGATTCATTTCAATCTTAATCCATGCCGGCAACAACAATGACAGTCTAAATTCATCAGGAATTGATGCAGAGCAAATCTTTAGTTGGATGAGGAATAATAGTTGTCAATTATTACGTAGGAAGGGTTTATGACACATTTAATAAAATATTTAAATAACGCATTAAAATGACGGAAGAATTATAATTATCATTTGCAAAAAAAGTGTACAAACTTTGAATCCATCTTAATCCCAAATAAATTCCCAAAAAATTATGAGGTTTACCGTTATGATGCAGGTATATGTATATGCAACACCATCAATCAAAATATCATACCTATCTACTCTATATATAATGATTTTTAATAATCAATAATGTTGTACCAAAAATGAGATCATCTTTCATGACGAAAATCTTGATAAAAAATAAAAATGTCCCCTTTTTGGGAACTGAACATATTAATTGGAGCAGACACATTTTTTACCATGTTTTTGGTTGATACTTTCAACAAAGTTAAGTAGATAAGCACTAAATGACGATTGTATGAATTTACTTACCTTATTGTAAATGAGATGATAAGATAAGAAGCTTAACTTTCAGGTGGATATTTAATACGACAAGCGTGTTACGTCTACGTGTAGAAAATACATATATGAGCAATTGAGGAGAATATCGAATGCAACAATTTGATATAACATGACGTGACTTTAATCTTATGATAATTATGCAATGACTATACATGCACTTGAATCGAATACTTTAATTTTACTTCTCGTCCAAAAGATCATGTTGATTAACGTTTATCGTGCAACAGGACAATTTTAAATTAAATAATCTGAAAAAAGCAGTGGACGAGATCATCTAAAAATATCCAGTCTATTTGTGAACTTAAACCTGTTGAATGGCCTAATATTAAAACTTCTAAACCATATTTGTGTCATAATTTTGGAAGCAGAATCATTTTTTTTAAACAAACAAAATGGATATGGAAAGACAAATAGCAGCAGATCAAGATACCCCTGTTTCACATATTTTGACTTTTTTGGATGCATTAGAAAAAGTAAGCTAAAAATCCGTTTTAAAAATTGTTTTGCTATTTAATTTCTATTGTAGCTCAAATATTATACTATTTAAAATGTAAAGATTTAAATGCTTAAAATAATAATTTGTTGTAGGATATTGATGAGCAGCAAAGGAATATTTACATTTTGTCTGGCGTTTTTGGTGGAGTTGACCTCGCTTTGATTATTGCGGTGCTGGTGCTTCTTTATTTAACGTTACAGTGAGTTACAAACATTAATCCATTATATGAATTTGCAACATAATGGGCATATCAACCCTATAAAAATGGACTTAAATTTTTTAATTACTTTCAGGGTGAAAAAGCAGTTGAGAGAAGTGGAAATCCAAAAGAAATTGGAGGAAGAAATGAATGCTCAGAAACTGACGGCTTACACTGGAGAAGAGTTGCACAGGTTAGATGCTTAAATTATGTATTTACACGTATTAAAGGAATTGTACGATCAATAGATCGACAAACTGTCCGGGATGGGTTTAAAATGATTAAGATTATAATAGTACTAGTTGGTGGGCCCGTAACAGAATTTCGGGCAGCTAGATAGGGGCAGGGATTTTTAAAAAAATGTCATAACTCCCACTATTTTTCGTAATCCCACTGCGTAACTTCCTAATCCCTCCCCTTCTGTAAAAACTAATTTGGGTTAGCTTTAATTAACCGCTCGCGGCACTGCTTTAAATAGTTTAAATTAAAGGGCAACATTTAATTAAATACTCATCGACACTACTTCAAATTAAAGGGCAACATTTAATTAAATACTCATCGACATTACTTCAAATTAAAGGGCAACATTTAATTAAATACTCATCGACATTACTTCAAATTAAAGGGCAACATTTAATTAAATACTCACCGACACTACTTCAAATTAAAGGGCAACATTTAATTAAATACCCACTGATACTTCTTCAAATTAGCGTTTTGCTTTCAATTAACTGCCCATCGGCATTGTTTTTAATTAACGAATTATTTCCAATTAACTGCCCACTGGTATTGTTTTTAATTAACGGGTTACCTTCAATTAACTGCTCAGATGCATTGTTTTTAATTAATGGGTTACTTTCAATTAACGGCTTACAGGCATTGTTTTTAATTAATGGATTACTTCAAATAAATGAATAAACTGCCCACCAGCATTGTTTTTATTAATGGGCTACTTTATTACGGGTTACTGGCTTCAAATTCAGCTTCTCTGGCCAAAATTATCCATTAACTCGAAGACTTTGTTTATCTGGGCGGAAAGTATGGGGCGAAGTGATACTTTAATTCCTGATTTAATTTGTTGTACTTCCCCACCACCATTTATCTGTACACAGTTAAGGATTACAAAAAAAAATACCTAAGCAGTGCATTGTGCATTGCATGTTTTTTTGTTTGGTTTGTACGCCATATACACAAAATGTACACAAAAACAACCAATTCCATAATTGTTGCACACACATTTAAGCAGCAAATCTCGGCATCTTGTTCGATTGTACAATTGACAAGCAAATGCCCGTGTCGTCAAACCCCACACATTTGACGACTCTAGCTGAATCGTTTCAAAAGATTGCCAGTTAATATGAACAATACCATTAAATCTGAGCTATTAGAAGCTTTGGAAGCAGAACGGTTTTACCAATTCAACTGA
>JAQFZH010004806.1:0-11412 GCA_034695485.1 Entomobrya nivalis
TTGACTTTTAGAAATTCTGACGTAAAATAGCGTGGAAAAGTAGTCATTTTATTAGCTAGAAAACGTTTTTCCCAAACGAAAATCTCTCCCAAGTTGACTCTTTCAAGTTTTAACATTCATTTCAATAAATATCATATCACACTGTAACACTTTATTTTAGGAACAATAAGAAGTCAGCTTCCACGTATTTTAATAAATTACTCTTAGGACACCGCAACGTTGACTAATTATTGTTCATTGTCTTTAGTAATTAACCATCAATAATTTTTCGGCCAAACGTCGTAAATAAAAAATTTGGATTTGGCCAGGTGTCGTCGCCCAAAAATCTGCTTTGGTTAACTGTCGTTCAAAATTTTTTGGTGAGTTAATAATAAGTTGGTCAAACGTCGCTTTGCAATCCGAATCCAAGCAATGCTATTTGAGTTTTGATCACGGTGAAATTATTTACCATTTTTACATTGTCTTCTTACATACAGTATCTATACACTGAATTCTAAATAATTGTAACAACAATCTCTAAATAAAGACAACTTCAGTTGACATTAAAAAGATCGGTAATAGTTAGAAGTTAAGATATATACTGTTTGTATACTATCAATAAGCATGTTAAAGTGTACTTACTGCGATATGCATACTAGTTGTACACACAAGTTTGTATTTAAATACATTGCGATACCTAATAGTATTTAAGATTTATCTCGGGTTCCTTCCTGCCCCCCTCCCGGCCCCAACACTGGGCCGGTATAAGAATGCTTATGTTTGTAATGAGGTGTATGTGCTCTGTGAACTGATGGGGGTTGACCTGTGTCGGGGGTGGGTTGTAAAGCTAAACGTGAACACTACGTCTGGTCCTTGGTGGTTATTTACCAGTAACAAAGAAAATGCACCGCCGCCGCAGCCATAATAATAATTGCAGCGGTGGAAGTGGTGATGTTGATTGTTGTAGTAAAACGTACTGCATCTGAATAGAACGTATAAACTTGCGTGTTGTTGTTGATTCTGTCGTCGTCGGCAAACTCATCTTGATGATCGCAAGCAACAATGCAAGTAGGTAGTCTATTACTTTGTACTATTATACTTGTATATAGCAATGCAATGCTACTCATCGAGGTTGAGCTTTAAAGGAGTAATGACATCATAATTATGACATCAGAGATTTATTACCATGGCAGTAAGGCGAAATAAACTGTACAATATTAATAGATGCAATGCTACTCATCGAGGTTGAGCTTTAAAGGAGTAATGACATCATAATTATGACATCAGAGATTTATTACCATGGCAGTAAGGCGAAATAAACTGTACAATATTAATAGATTGTTGATGGCTGTGGTTGATGAGCAAAGCAAGTACACAACTCTGCTTGCAGCAAAAAATGCCAACAAAAAATCTCAATGTCACGCTAAAATATGGTAACTTTTTATAAGAGCCAAGTGGCAGCAGAATAGTGATTTTACCCATGGTGCAAGTGTAGCGTCTAGTCCCATTAGACATGTGTTCTAAGCGTGTATGGGTGTGTGTTTGCTTGTACGCGATATATTAATGCATGCAAATGTATATACACACACATTAACCTTGTACGTGTATTTTTGACGTGTCTCAAATGGTACCAAAATGTCCCATTATGCTGTTACTACGTTAAGCGTAATTTACAACTTTATTTTTTTGCTAAAATTATATGCAATAGCCAGAAAATGCACTATTCTGCGTTGAAACATGAAAAAGTGTTGCCAACAACAGTTGTCCGTTAAAATTTAATTCAACAGTCAAGTTAACTGATGTCAAAGGTCAAACCAATTTTAACAAGTCAAGTCGCTGTAGCATAATTTGACATTTAGTCTGTGATTCGAAGGTTAATTAGTTGCTCATGTCATGAAATGCCATATTGGGCCGAAATAATTTGGCCATTGTGTACATTATGGATGCATGTCGTAAGCACTTTATTTGAGTAATGAGCCACAAGTTGGTTGCTGCTTTTATAAGAACGATGAAAAATGATTGCAAAAGTTTTTAATCACTAGTCGACCAAAACTGACATCTGAGTGCAAAGACTGGTTGGGGTTGGTCGAATTCGGTCAGTGACCAAAATGAAAACAAAAGTGTACTTAAAATACATGGGAAAAGATGCATTTGGTATTTGATGGTAATCACGTGCAAACCATTGAATACCAACGGCTACCATGCCTGAGACAGCTTGTTTCTTAACAATAAACTTTATTTTTCTGTAAAAGTGCACAAGTGGCAAATGTTTAAAGTAGTTGAATGAAAATCTTGGTAGAAAGTGTATTTCTAGTGTTATTGTGCCATTGGCCAAAGGTACTCTACTTGATTAAATGCCGGCCAATGTAAATTTACTCACCGTCACCAGTATACTAAACATGCATCAAAAGTAAAAACGAGCACGGCTCTAAAAAACGGCGGTAAAAAAGAAATTTGGTTCTTTTGTGGAATTGCACCGACGTTTGCAGCACCGAGCAAGCATTTTGTCAAACTTGCCGACAATTGCATCATTAGTGTCCAATTTTGTTGAAAAATGTGTTTCTAAACGTTAGCCGCATGCCAGTGTTTGGCACCAGATACCGGTTGCAGTCAACAAAGTTATAAGTTGGCCTTCCCATGACACAAAACGTTTTGCTACTAGCAGAAATTGATTACCGGTACCCATATCCCGCTGAGGTTGCAACATCTGCAATGTACTTGGTCAACAATTCTGCCCGGGTAATGTAGCTCGTGTATACGTAAAAGTTGGAATTTCTAGAAAACAGAAATTGTTGGCTGGTGCAGACTGAAGTTTAAAATGTTTCCGTCCTTTTGGTCACTCTGCCGGAAACGTAAAGCCAAACATTGGAAAGATCCGTGTACATGTTGCTTGGGCTCAAGAGTATATCGGCTGGATTGTTGGTGTCGGATGCAAATGTTGGAAAATACTGCTCAATTACGCTATACAAGTATCCCACGTCGCCCATTGGCAAGTCGCCAAGTGAGAGTTGTGAAATTACTCCTGGGATGTGAATACGTTCCACGTCCCTTTAGTTTCTGCGTTGTTAAGGGGTCCATTTTGTTCGTGTTTTCGGTCAGTGTCTGACAAGAGACGTCTTGCGACTGATTTTATTTCCCTTTCGTCCGGCTCCTTTCATCCGTTTCCTTCCGCCTCTCTTGCGTTTGGTTTTTATCCTTAGCTTTTGCAAGCCCAGAGTGACCTGGTCAACCATTGTTTATATTTAAAATAATGATTTTGGGTACGACGAGTGTTTGGTTTAGACATTTATTTATTTAAAATCCAACGTTTCGATTCATTTACATAAATCCTCTTCAGAGATATTGTTTGTAATAACAACGAAATAAGTAAAAGATTAAACAACTACCCTGCGTATTTTTAGGCGATCCATCGTTTTTAAAGTGTAGCACTGCAACTGTTGCGAATTCACGTTCTGGGAATGGCTTTAAATCGTCTCCAACTAGTTGATATTTGATGCTGGCAGCGTCGTTTACTCCAACTGGAAAGTAGATTGGGTTTACGGGGGCCAAAATATTTTCCACTTGACCCTTTTGCCGGATGTCCATTGGGAATATTGGTATATAATCTTGTTCGTAATAGTTGGAATCCAACAGACTGCATAAGACGAGTAGCTTTTGGGAACTGAAAAAGCCACTGTCATCGGTTGAACAAACTTCAAATATTTCATTGAGCCATCCGGTAAAAATCTGATGGCGCAATGGCCAAGCCACTTTTAAATGTTCCCAAACGAAAAACTAAAGTGGAAAACCCCAGGATTTTGGCCAACTTTGAACAAATGTGGAGTTCGTATGTTAATACGAATAATTTGTATGTTAATGTTGTCGTTTTTGGAACACCGCCAGAATTGTAGTTGGCGACTAGTGTGGCTTTAATTTCTGCTGCCTCCAATAATTAGTTTAATCCACTTAGAAATCCACCAAACAATTCATAAGTTTTGGTAATATTCATCCGTTATTTCTTGAGAGTATAGACGGTACTTTGTTTTCGCCTGCAACTGTTTGAATCACTCTAGCATGTGCTTGGATTCCTTTATTTTTACAGGGACAGCCACGGCAAATGTGATAAGCACATCAACAGCAATTAAACTCCAGGCAAAGTTTTTGGGTTTGTGTTTTTGCATATCAAAGAGATCTGGCTGAATTAAATGGTCGGCATTCTTGACAATTACGGGTCGTCGCGATATTTTTGTCTTGGCAGGTCGATGTTTTGTACTGGAAAAGTCCAGGCCTGGCTATACCCTTTAACAGCAATACAATTAATTAATTTACAAGTCTTATAACAATAAAAACAGTTTATGCAAAACTAATTACCACAGATTTGTTTGGAACGCAAGTCGAAGGTCTACTTCTCTTCCTGTCTCCCTTTTAACTAGCTTGGTTTTAGCCAAGTACTTTAAATTTATAACATTTTGGGGCCCAAACCTCAGCAACCTTGACACAGTTCTTTGCGGAATGACCATTTACTTTGATAACAAGTTAAAATGACGTCACTGACACTTATTTTTAAGTTTTTTAATTATACATTGTCGGGTAATGCTTAATTTCTTTTAGTTGCATGTAAAATGCAGGACGACTTTGACCCCGTTTTGATCAATTTGATACCGCTCCAGGTCAGCCACTCACCCAAACATTTAGATTTTACGCTGAAGTGACAGCAGAAATCCAGTCTATGCCAAGTACATTGGAGGAATTATTCCAACGGTTATTGCTGGGCTCATGTATACTAGACGTGGACTCGAAACAAGCTTCTCTCACTTCATTAAAAGCGCCCAAGAATGCATTTATCGATTCTTATCCCGGCCCAGTGGAGGGGCCGGGAGGAGAGGAGGGACAAAACGAAGACAAATTTTAATATTTCCAATATTAGGTATCGCAATGTATGTAAATACAAACTAGTGTAAAACTTTAATACGCAGGTAGTACACTTTAACACGCTTATTTATATTATACAAACAATATATAGCTTTACTACTATAGTTTATATGATAGAGTATTTGTTCCCAAATCGTTCATTTTATCCAATGCATGGGATGTGATAGAAATGATGTCGTTCTGACAGCAAATATAAAGGGGTATATAAATTCCATTTTAAGGATTCTTTCATATGTAAGCGTTTGCGCCGAATTCTGAGCAGCGGACTGAAAACAACAGTAGATTGTGTAATGCGAATGTGTAAAAAATGTCGTCGGTCGAATGTTTGTCTAATCCTGATGTCGTCATGAAAGCTGGTCGTAAATTCTCATTCAGGGTAAAGAAATCCGATTCCGAAACCTATTGCATTGGAACAATGGAACAAGGATTAGAGACTTTGGTATTAGAAGAATGCTGACTTCCTTGATATAAGCTCTGTCTAAAAATAATAAAATCGTCCTATATTTTTTGAAAATTCTACGATATAGTAGAAAGTGTTGACCAGTCCTCATTGTGTACGGAACACTAATTTTGTAGGTAATATTCACCAGTAATATCGGAGGTCACTCAACTACAGTCGGTAGGGTGCTCATTTGTTTAAACCAATACCAAAACAACAGTGTCTAAAAATTATAAAATCATGACATCAAATTAAGCAAAAAATAAATATTACTTCCATTATTATATTTTTTCAGTAACTTGTTTCCCGAATATTTTTTAGATTCTAGTCGTCAAATCACAAATCGAATTAGTTTAATTCATGGGCTACAAAACAAGTTCTGCGAGCTTGAACATGACAATTCGAATTTCCTAAATATACAGGATTTATAAGGGGAAATTCGATTTTCAACAATTCAATCTACTACACCAGTTAGATTTGGAAAATCTCAACTCGAACACTTTCTGTGGAAGCTAACAACCATATGAAAGTAATTAAGGAGTGAGAAGTTAAATTTCTCCGGTGTATTTTGGTTGACAGGCTCGAAAACTTTGACCGTTTGACCTATCTGCACAGTTGCTATCCACAGTTTGTTGGGAAATCTTCAATTTGGAAGAAGTCAAACTCCCGCCTAAATATTCACATAATAGTTTTAAAAACCACAAAAAGAAATGTTGGCTGCATATGGCGGAACATTCACATAGAGCTGATTGATTTTCTCATTCCTAGGTTTTTACAAATAATTGTACATTCGGCATATTCCGGAAGATTAAAGTTCCTAGATAGGTCAATAATTGAATATTCACAAGTTCCATCTCCTTTGTTTTCACGGTCCCGGCTGATTGTTTTGTAAGTCCCTAAAAGTATTTAAGTTGGTTTTTTTATGCCAAAAACCATAAGATTTTTTCGGCATTTCAAAATTTCACACATTCATGAAATTTTCCTTTGATAGCATCGATATTCACATGAGAAAACTTTAACCCTAAAATGAGTGAATGATGCTCCCGATATTCTCAGAGATACGTCACGTTTATTTTCCATTAAGAAACTATCAGAGAATGAGAACATGGATTGATATAAACTAGTTGATAGTTGACCATTATCAGTGTTGGTTAATTTGCACATTTTCCACAAATCCAGTTTCTTTTGAAATGAGTGAACTATAGACCGGGTAAGCTGTAAAGACAGGTACGGTGCGTCACTGGGCCAAAGGATGGGCAGAAAATTCGGTGTTTTCTACCTATTATTTCTTGTTTGCAAATAGGCAAACAAAAGATTCCTCCATTTTGTAGGCATCCTTGAGTCAGCCCAACCAAGTACTCAGGCATTAATAGTACAGGCTGGAACCGCTGCTGAAGTTCTACAAGATTTTTCGAACCATACCGTGTGTATGCAGGTAATTACAATAATTAAATTTAATAGTTGAAAAATACGCTTTCGTACAAGACATAATTTGTAATAAAACTCAGTTACAGTAATATTTTAAATGCGTTTCAAAAAATATTCTAAGATTGGATGTAAACAAACACAGCTGAGCTGCTTTTTCTCTACAAAGTTAGGTTTGGGTTAAATTTTAACTCTGGTACTCGCTAACCCTTGACTTACACCACGTTAGTGAATATGGCCATTTTAGACTTATCCCAGACTATCTTGCCCTCTATTTTACCCACTATTTTTATCTCTGCCTTTGAGCATGATTAACGCGTATATTACATTAGTATTTTTATTGGAATGTAATATATCTTTAAAGAGATAAAACTTTAAAATCTGATGAAGACCCAAATGATGTTAGTCAAAGCGTGGCGCCCCGCTCACAGGACCGTTGACTTGCATTTTTGTGTTTGATTACTTCACAACAGTTACTACCCCCTTCCTTTAACTTTTGTATACCTACTAGCTGACAAAGTTAATCCCTTAATTCATTCAACTTTAGAGGACATGATGTTCTATCATGATGGTTCAGTTTGAGAGCTATCTTACTATAATAAATATAGTGATCTTAGTAAAGCTATAGACAAAGTAGCTTTCTTATTTTGACTCCTGAAATCTCAGATTGAATTTATAACAGCCATACACCATGAACGGGTATCACGGGGCACATCTTGGAAATTACTTTGCAATGAGATACGACAAAAGTATTTGATACCTGGTCTGCGTAATGCATCAAGAAAGCAAGTAAGACTTGAAAGAGAAAGCCAAAGAAGAGACGCTTGTCATGGCGCCTATACCTGAGGTAATATTAACCAAGGGCGTGGGAGATTTTAATTACGCGGGAGTAGACTACTTTGACCGGTTCTAGTCCTGAAGATTAGAGCGGTTCATTTGAAAAAGCATATTGCTTGTATACTGATTCCATGATAATAAACTCATTTGCCATTTGTCTAAGACAGAAAGTCGGAATGTGAAGCGACAACGTGAGGCTAATTTCTACGACGCGGAGTAAAAAATTCGGTAGGAAATGATGATTAATTGCTCGAGAACAAGATGGTGGAAATAGGAATTCAGTGGCCTTTGTTCAGTGGTTCCTCGTAAGGGCGGAGAGTGGAAAAGGCTAGTTCGTTCACTAAAGACAGTGTTAGGATAAATTTTGAGAAATTAGATTTAATCAGATGAACTTTTGTTCTATCATCATCTTTGTGACTATCATCACTGAGGCAGATGCGTGAATGAATTGTCGACGACTCAACCATGTCTCTTTGTATAAGGATTACTTGTGTTTACAGAAGTAATGTAGGCAGGAATGATTAAATACCACCCTTTTCTTTTTACCATTCAATTGAGTGGAAAATGGGAAAAAGCCAAAACGTTTTCATGTATGTAAATAAATATTTTTTAAATACGCCGCATTTTCGTATTGCACACAGGGTGTTTTGATTCACCCCTTTTGTACAAAAGTGGTATTTACTAGTCGCAAAATTGTCCAAAGGGTATTTACCTTCTAGCGCCGGTATTTACTATTTACCACTTTGACTTTTGACACCAACATTTCTTTCAATACAGTCTGTTATTGTAACAATAGCACTCCATAGTAAGCTACAGCAAACTGTCGAATTGAAAAACTAGCAGGCAACAATAACATATTGCATTCCAGTCTAATGTTATAAATCTTTATACTATTAGTTTAACATTTAAAAAATAATTCTTTCTGGCAATGTTAACACTTTAAAATTTTCTGTGAAGATTTCCTTTTTTGTTTTGGGTTCATTTAGGTTGATGCTTTTCATCATTATATCTAACTTCTTACAGTATGGATTCCGGAGTTTTTGTATGTTGTAGTTCTAGGTTTATCAGTGACCTTAATTTTTTTTAACATCGATTTTACGCATTTTCATGCGCTCTTCAACTGTGAGCAGTTCGATTGTATTGCAAAGTACAAAAAACTCGTTGTCTGTTAAATTAACATTTTGCTTAGGGTTCTTACCTATAGTTACATAAAAGAATTCAATCAAAAATCTGTCAAGTTTTCCTTGAAAACTGTTTATATATGGACAATTGAGTTTGCCCAAAAAATACCGTAATCAACAATACCAATGGCATAGGCTGACAGTGCAGATTTAATAGTCTGCCATTTTGCCAGTGCATTACTTGACTTTTATTTACTAATTCGCAATGTGGCTTGTAGTATAATTTAGAATCGAGAATTACTCCGAGGCATTTAAAGTTATCTACTAATTCGATGACTTCACCTTTTAGCTCAAGACAACCTTGTGATTCTCTTGCAGACCCGTAGCCATTACTCTTGTAAAATAACATCTACATGGTTTTTGATATGTTAATCTTCAATCCATTTAAAGTACAATATTTTTTTACATCAGCTAAATATTCATTTAGTTTAGCACCGCCTTCTTCTACAATTAGTGTATAACACCAAATCATAAGCGTACAAGCAGTAACTTACTGAAATCGCTTCCCTTATATCATTTAAAAAAGAGGATAAGGATTACTTCCTAAAATACTTCCTGCTGGTACACCGGAGGAAACATTCTAGGTTTTTAGTTGATAATTACTACTTTGAATATGGAAAGTCCGTTTTAGTAAATAATTGTTTACCTAAATAAAGTCGAAGCCAATTTTTACCACTAATTTTTCATGTGGCACACTGTCGAAAGCTTTTGAGAAGTCTATGAACAGTGCCTTTATCTTTATTTTTGTCAACCATTCGATAACGGTCTTGTGGAACACTAGCAACAGCCGTTTCACACGAGTGTTTCATTTAAACCCATGTTGATTTGAAGTTAGAATATCTTTGAGGTAGAAAAGTATTTTTGAATATAAAAATCTCTCAAAAAATTGCTATGACGGGAAACATAAATTGATTGAATTATGAATGCATGATTGCTCAAGTGTAAGGGTATCAGTTTTGGATTTTATGGTTATCCGAGTACCTGCCATGATCGAGCCTTTCCACGAAGTAAAACAAAGATGTCCCTGGTGAACGAAAACGAGACGGTCTTCTTAGCGGAGACCAAAAACATAAAAATAACTGACTGAAGGTTCGAATGGACGTGTTTTTCGGAAAAGACGGTGTGATTGTTGTGAAAACAGCAAGTGAAAGTCGTATTGTCCCAAAGCTATGCAAACTAAGTTTGTCTGACATTCCTACGTCATGTTACGAGAAGTGATATGTTTGGGACACGATACAAGCCAGTCAATAACATTGATGCAAGCATTCAGGAGTGTATTTTTAGTTAAGCTGTAGCAATGATTGTATGTGAGTGTATATCAAATCGTATTTTTGAATAAAAGCTTAAGTAGATATGATATGTATTTATGCAAAATTTCAGCCTTGGCAAAGATATGGAAATAAAGCAAACAAGTAGTAGCCCGGTCACGAATATGACCTCCATCTAGAATAGTGAAAAAGTTAGAACTCATGTTTATTGTGCACGAAAAAAACGGTGGGAAGGGTCAGTAATCGGAAATAAATTTAGTTGCTCATCCACGGAGATTTGGGGTTTTATAGAAGTTAACTTGAAGACATTCTCGCTGATTAGAAAAGGTTCTGGTTACTTTGGTGTGTAAATACCTTTAAGCTATATTTATCTTGAGTCATGATTGCAATAAATGTATTTATAAATGTTATGCATGAGAATATGTTGTTATGAAAATTGGCTGAGCAAACGTGTGAAAATGTATAAGCTCGGGCATTATTCAAAATTATGAACTTGTGATATACCCTCCGAAGCAGGTGAAACACATCAAGCTGAGTTGTACTTTTAAGTATGATGATAAAGTGTATGGGAGGCTTGGTTAACAAAGGTCTAGAATGCTTGCAACCATGATAGCCGCAAACGGTTGCGAAGGAAATGGTTGTTGTCAATATAAATTTTGGAAAAAGAAGTCATTCGACCGTTACTACTTTGAGATTGAAAAAATTAGAATTTATTACTTAGTCCAACAAATAAACATGTATCCATTAGTATTGTTTTGTATTTTTATCCATATTCAGTAGTAAAGTTTTGGTCGCAGAATAATATTTTTTGATGAAAAATAATATTTCACACACATTACAAAGAAGAATGATTAAATGGTAATGAGTGAATCGTAGAGTAAATGATTATGATTGCAAATGAGATCTTTTTCGCTACTTCTTTTGCGTTGCGTGTAGAGAAGGTAGCCGCTTCAAATTGATGGAAAGCCAGTTACCTGACGCACTTCTGAGCCGGAAAGCAGCATCATAATGGGGTATACTGAAACATGACTTCATATGCAATCCCTCGAAGTTCAATTTTGGGGGCAATGTCACGGGAGGACCTCCAAAGAGTTGTAGACGTCCAAGTCGTTTGATTCCAGCGGCGACTGCATTCAAATGTCAATTAGGGAGTGCTTTGGTTTGGTTCTACGACTGTCACTGTTCTGTCACTCACTCACTGTCACTGTTCTAAAATATCTATGTACCAAAATCACCACAGACCAACCAATTACATAAATTTTAATTAAGATCAAATTTTCTAATTGTTTAGATACATAGATAGTTTTATTTCCAAATTAATGGGATGTTTACAGATAATCAGAAACATATACTTCTGCTCTTCATACCCTAA
>JAQFZH010004807.1:0-11410 GCA_034695485.1 Entomobrya nivalis
TTTTACACTGAAAAGAAAAGGATCAATATATTACGATGGTTAATATCTGTTTCTACTGTTATTATCAACATTGTTCTTGGACTCATCTTTTTAGCATGTATGCTAAGTGGAAATCTCGACGTGAAAAGGCTAATACGACTAAATGCTGACCAGATTTTTATTACGTTTTATGCACAACTTATTTGTATCGTAGTTTTAGCATTTGATTATACATTATACAACCACAGGCATGTTTTCGTAATGTACCTCGATAGACTTTTGTACTTCCATCCAACTCCGGAAAAACTTTAAAAAAGTTACTTAGCTCCTTGGTACACGGACACTGTAGGTTGCGTTGGAATAACTTTGGTGATTACGCTTTACAGCGGTGGAATTTCATTTGTGCTTATTTGTGGCCTATCAATAGTAGACTGTACCATGTTACCAGTTGCTATTGACTATATTTTCCCACCAGAGAAATCTAGAACTTATTTATTTATTGTATTTAAACTTATCGTGTCATTAATTTTCCATTGGGAAATGTGTTTAGAAATGACAACAAGTCTTATTATGGTTCTGGTTATTATAATTTACATCATCACGATACATTTTTCTCATCTTAAAGTTTTTACCCGGTTAACAGATAAATATTTGCATTCGCATTCTTTGCAGCATTTATTACGAACTTACCAACAACTTGTTGTACTACATTCAGTAATATTAGAGCCGTCATCAAAAATCGTTGCTATAATTATGGGATTCGGATTTTATCTCATGATCATTTCGATAAGCTTACTGATATATGGATGGTACATTCTTTCACCGTGGGTTTACCCTCTAGTTCCCTTTGTTTGTTTAATTAGCATTACGATTCTTGTTGTAGCTTTGCCATTGGCACCGCTTGTACTTGAATGTAGTGAAAGGCTAATTCATAGATGGAGCAACATACTAGAAAAGTTTGACGGTGAACAAAAATATTTGAAACGGCTTTTTAAATCTTTGCGAGGAACTAAATTTATTTGTGGAGGGGTTGGGGTTTTGAACAGGGAGAGATCGAATATGTATGTTGAATCAATTGTCGAAAACAGTATGACTTGTTTACTACTCTTTGGAACTGTTCTAAAGCCTTACATTTAGTTCTGGTACAGGACGAAGATATCCAATTAAACAGTTAATATATACGAGTATTATAAATGAAGTGAGGTTGTTGGCATTTAAAATACGCGAAATAAAAATTCATATACTAATTAAATTACGTTCATATTTGTTTCTACTTTTACCGTTATATTCAACATCTACGTCCATTTCATTACAAATATTTGCCAACAGTGTGGAGTGTGGAAACTACTGAGTTTTAAAATTTCTTACAATGTTTGCATTAAATTGTTCTTACTCTATTGAGCTTAATTATGATGTTATAATTGACTTGTTTGAATAAGTAACCCTTTATTACTAATCTAATAATTTGTATGTAATGTAAACACATTAAATGACATGGACATTTAAATTATTGTTCTCAAGGACCATATATGTAACCTCGAGGAGTTTATTTGAATGTCAGGGGCTTAAAAATAAAGTATAATGCTCAAACTTACTGATATTTACAAAAAGACGCCCACATTCATCCTGTTAAATCATATATATGTTATGCTACAACATAGTTCGAATGAGAAAAAAAAATTAAATTGTTACATCCTTTTTGGAGAACAACGAAACGACCTCTATTGTAGTCAAATGTAATGTCATTTTGAACGATAAATTTTAACTATATGGTGTTATCTTTAATGTCTAAACTCAGATTGTAATTTGGATGATTGTTTGTGTGGCTAACTTTATTCAATGAGCAACAAAAGCATACAAAGACTCCAAAGGTTTAATTTGAAAAGTAGTTTAATAGTAAAATGCGCAGTTTGAATAAAGTACCCGATTTAATACATGGCAACACTTAAACAAAAGCCTTTCATATTTGTTGAAGAAACCATTTAAAGAAGCTATTTATGCAAACAGGATCGTTTAATTTTCCTGCATATCAAAAGTACGAATTCTGCTTGATTGAAAAATTCCATTACCTAGTTCGAAAATAAAACATGGCTACTCCTTTAGTTATAAAATCTTTAGAACTATTCCAATTTACACAGCGATCCATATTTCACAGAAAATGCTATATTTGTTGCGATTTCAGTTTACAGAGATGCTATGTTGAGAATAAACCATTAAACGTACTTCGATGGTTAATATCCGCATCAATTAACTTACTAAACCTTATACTTGGACTTGCATTTTTAGCATTTATGTTACATGGTCAAATCGACGTAAGAAAACTGATACGACTAAACGCAAACGATTTTTTTATAGCCATCTACGGACAACTGATTTGTTTTGTCGTATTTGCATTTGATTGTGGAATTTGCATTTACGGCCCCGTCCTTGTTACATATCTAGATGGTTTGTGCAACTTTCTACCTGCCCGTAACCAGTTATCTGCAAAACATCAAAGTATTTGGTATAAAGACGTTGTTGGATGTTTAGGTGTTGTCCTCGTTTTTTTGCTGAGTTGCACTGGGATCATATTCGTACTACTTTGTGGTCCTGAAATTGTTAACTGTTTTATGTTGCCGGTTGTCATTAATTACCTATTCCCTCCCGAAGAATCCAGGTCTTGGATATTTTTTCTGATAAAATTTATAGTTTCTTTCATCTTTCATTGGGAAATATGTTTAGAAATGGTAACAGTTATTACATTAAGCTGCATTATGCTAATCTACACAATAACAATTCATTTGCAACACCTAAAAGCCATATATCGTTTGTCGAACAAATTATCTGTAGGCGATAATTCTCTGCAGCATTTATTACAAACTTATCAACGACTTTTAGTGCTTCATTCAATGATACTCGAACCTGGCGCCGCTGCTGTGGCAATATTTATGGGATGCGGATTTTACATTTTAATTTTTTCAGTTTGCTTATCAATTTATGGTTGGGGTATTCTTTCACCACTTGTGTACCCAGTTGTTCCATTCGTAGGTTTGATTTGTATTATGGTTCTTGTCGTTTCACTACCACTAGCACCGTTTACTCTAGAGCTTAGTGAAAAATTACTTTACAAGTGGAGTCAAATGCCAGAAAGGTTTGAAGGGGAAAGACGATATTTGAAAAGATTGTTTAAGTCGTTGAGACCAACCAGGTTTCTTTGTGGACAAGTTGGTGTACTAGATCGAACAAGATCGACGATTTATGTGGCATCTATTATGGAGAGCTGTATGACTTGTTTGTTGCTATTTGGAAGTATTCTGCAAGGTTACATGTAAAGTTATTCAGATATATTTGATCACGATTTAGTGATGTTTTTGTCCACATAATTGAAAATAATATATATAAATATAAGTATGTATTAAATGTAATTAAGTCATTGAAAAGTTGGCTTAATATTGGTCTTGAATAAAGTGTTCTTGATAATCCTTTTAACTGAATACCGACAATTAAAATATGTGACATATGTATTTTTGTATATATGCAAAAATAAAAATAAGTTTGCATATTTCAATGAGATTTGTTTAATGCAAATGCCGACAATACAGTTAAAAGCTTAGCTTGTATCAACTATTTAATTCTAGTAAAAAGGATGTATTTAGTAATACCAAAACCTTTAGTCAAAATAAAAAAATCCAGCCTACTATTTCTTTTAGCTTTGAACTTGGAGATGAACAATAAATACACTTCCATAAGAAATAAATACACCCGGATATTGGTAGTTTTAGGGTCACCAAATGTGATACTTACATACCATTACATGCTGATTGCTGACATGCAATATATATGATCAACTTGGCGGTACAATAATATATATAGGGTTTCTAAATCGTTAGATTGAACCTAAGCTGATTGCTTTTGCATATACGTTACATCATAAACCTAAGCTATAATATAGCATATTATGGTGCATAGACTATGTTACTTACTTTTGTAGATATACATATATGTGTCTGTAAAAGAATATTAATTTGACACCTGATATTGATTGACACTGTTCTTAACGGTGAAAATCATTTTCGAATGATATGTCACATGACATGTGTTTGGCATTGTAACCTTTGATCCCGATTTTTCACCCCCAAGGTCACTGTGACACAAAGTGGCAAACGTGTCTTGATCTACTCAACGAGAGCTTTCAATCGCGCTATTCAAATGTTCGTTATAACTAAGTTGAGATTTTTTGACTTTGACCGTCAGGATTGACCCAAGGGGCTGAAAATTAATATGGTTTTTTCCCTTGACCATAGTAACCTACATGTCAAATTTTAGCGAAATCGGCTTATGCGTTTTTGAGTTATCACGGTGACAGTGCAGACATGAAGTGTTAAAGTCAATACTTCGTTCCAAGCTTCGTTTTCAGCTCCGTAATAAATGCATGCACTGCAGATGCCCAAACTTTGCTTCATGAACAAAGTACAACAGCTGATAGTTCAGTTCACATTTTGTTTACATACATATTTTTTACTCACGCACGATTCTGAATGAGGTGGTCTGCTCTACTTGTTTTCTATACATTAAATACTTAACTATTTTGGGAACTGGAGAAAATGCTTACTGCCGAAATATTATATTCTTAAAGTCTACAATTTACTTTCCATAATTAAAAATGGCTAGCTCGTTCAATTCACAATACAATTTTTGCTTGTTTTGCTACAAGACCATTGACACCTCTTTAGAAACTACAGATAAGTCAAAAGTGATTAAAAAATTCATTAATCTAATTAACAGCTATGTTAAAAATACCAACACATACAGCCTAAATTTCCCAGGTGTGCTACTAAAAAAGTTAAGTGGTGTGGATAACTTGCTAAATTTGTGCTATGGATGCCAAGATAAACTTGAAGGCTTCTGTGAAAAATACCAACAATTAAAAATATTAGAAATGGAGTTGGATTGGAAGTTGGGTCAGCTGACGGAGGAAATCAATTACGCTAATATATTGCCAACACGATGGATGCACGTGGACAAAGTTTTGGAGGAAGCATCTCAAAATGACTTGGAACGGAAATGTGGAAGTCATAATTTGATCAAAAAGTTAAGACAATTTGTTGTCGATGCAGGTTAACAATTAACAGTTTATTAACTTGTTGATTAAATTACTATTAGTAAATTAATTAATCTTTCAACTGGAATTAATATATTTAAATGTTTTTTTTAATATTTAAAGGTAATCAAAAAAGGAAGCAGTCCCGCCCACGTGTTCTGCTCAAAAGGAACACAAAATTAGACGAGGAAGCTAAAATAAAGGAAAAGTCTTTATCGGAAGATGTTGACAGCACAAATATTAAGACAGAGTAAGTATATTTATTTTAAACGCATTTTAATAAATTTAAACTTATCTGTTTTTATGGGGATAATTCTTTTTTAATAAATCATATTTATGAATTTTTACAGGGACAAAATGATCGAGGATCTTCTCATCCAAATTAAAGCAGAGCCCCCTGACGATACTTCCGACGATATTGAAAATGGTCGGGGTCTACAACCTTTAGAAAATATTGGTCAAGATGGATACGAAAATGAAAACGGGAATATTGAGTTCAGATGTCCAAATTGTGAGAAAATCTACAAAAGGAGATTCGATTTAAGGATTCATTTGGAAGCGCACAAAAATCCAAACGAATGGAAATACAAGTGTACAGTGTGTAACAAGAAGTTTTCTGCTCAACGTTATTTAAAATATCACATGGAAATACATCAAACCCGTAAACGCCTCCATTGTCCCTACTGTCCTACTCAATTTGACATGAAGAGAAATCTGAGGAGACATATCAACAAAACGCATTCCAATAGGAAAAACTTCAACAAAATTGATATACAATCCAGGAAAGTTCATCCGATAGCAAAAGGACAGGATAAAGGGATTCAGAGAAGTGAAAACACTATAAAAGAGGAACTAGTCGAATCTGAAAACCCACAAGAAAATAATTTACTGACTTCCGGTTCAAGTGCAACGGGGAGTTTCGAGTGCGAAATCTGTAGAAGAAAGTTGACAAGTTTGCTAGTGAAGGAACGCCATTTTGGCAAGAATCATGATTTCAAGGGAGATTCGAAAAGGAAAAAATTTAAATGTAGGGCGCTCGGTTGTAAGGCTTACTTTCTTAAATACTGTCAGTTACGGTATCATCTTAGATTAGAGCATGGCGAGAACACTGATCAACCTGTAGAAAGCCGAAAATATACAAAACGTTTCGGATGCCCTGTGTGCTGGAGATTTTATTCAAATAGAAGCCAATTTCAACTGCATATGGAAAGTCATAAGGTAAAGGAAAATAAGACAAAAGAAGTTAAGACGTCAGATGAAACTAAAATGGTAGAAGTAAAAGAGGAGGAATGTAGTTCAGATGAAGTAAAATTTAATGATATTGAGATCAGTGAAAATGAATTGGTAGAGCAAGATGGTAATGAAAGGGATAATGATAATGTGAACAAAATGGTCGGAATTGAAGAGAATATTTTAGGGGATGATAATATTGAGACTTCTGTTAATTTGGAGGATATTTATTGAAATAGAAAGAATATTTTTTTGAATAAGGTAAATATTTAATGTTACTTCCTTGAAAACAAATAATTTTGTTTTATAAATGGGGATTAACATTACCATTACATTACAAAATGAGATGTTTTTGTTTGTAATATTTTTTTATATGAGCTGTTTATCAGAATAAAATCAGATGTCACAAAGTTATGATGCATTTAATAAAGTAGAAACTAAAGATTAGATTCTTTGATGTTCGAATAATTATTCAACAGCTTCGAGTCCCCTCCCCCCATATCGTCTCATATACCATATACCATCCTCCTCTCCACATCATCCAAATTCCACGTAAAAACCAAAAACCACCTTGGATACGACTTTCATGGCTAAGCACGTCTTTACTTTGTCTTGACTTTTTACTTTTGTAAAGTATAATAACTGATATTCCTGTCAATGCATATTTTTATCTGGTATGCACTTGTGCATGCACGTTTGTACATTCGATTAATGTCACACATAATTTTGTTTACATTTCACACTTCCAAAATCAGATTTGGATTTTTAATCTTGTAAAAAATGCTTTGGATGATATTAGTTATACAAAAAATGGAGCATTGTTAATGTAAATTGATTCAATGATTTTATACCACGACTTGGTAGACATCTCGGTTTTGGAAACGAACTCTATATTTTTGATTGTCTTACTAGACTATTATCATTTATGTTTAATCTTCCCTAATCTTCCTAATTAAAACAATCATATCAACTTGTTTCATTTTAAAATCTATCCGCCTATTTTTATTCAAACTAGACTCAATACTTCATTCGAAAATCTATATTTGGTTGGTATAATAATCCACAATTTTTACAGTAAAAATAAATTAACAAGTATTATATTACCCCTAAAGAAGAACTAAATAAAGTTCGAAATCTTGAAGCATTTACAATATATTTTAAATGCTGCGTATGTGTGAAACCCGTTATTTCTTTAAATCATCAATACATATATTAAGATGGTGCATATCTGTTTCCACTGTTATAATCAACATCAATATCCATTTCATTACAAAAATTTACAAAATAAGCGTACGGAGAATACTAAATTTTAATATTTCTCTAAATGCTTGTATTAAATTGTTGTGGCTCTATTAAGCATTATAAATTATTTTATTGTCTGACTGGTTTTATAGTGTTTTAGAAGTATTCTAACTGATATTATGTAATGTAAAACATTAAATGACACGGTCATCAAAATAATTGTTCGCGTGGACATTACATGTAACCTCGAGACGTTTATTTGAATGCCAAGGGCTTAAAATTAAAGTACAATACTTAAACTTAAATATATATACAAGACGAAGTTCGAATTTAAAAAAAATTTAATCGTTACGTCCTTTTTAGAGGCCTCTATTGAAGTTAAATGAAATACCCTTGGGAACGTTAAATTATGAGTCTATGCTATGTTTTTCACTTTATATAAACTCAGATTGTCTTTAGTATGATTATTTGTATAGTTGACTTAAATAACCAAATCATCCAAAAACTGTTATTAAGATTTAATTTAATAACAATAATGAACTAGTTACACCCAAAGTACCCGAGTGGATACTTGGCAAAACTTCAACATAAAATAATTCATATTTGCTGATGAAAATATCGAAGTAATTCATACAAATAGTTACGCTTAATTTTGCTGCATATCAAATGTACGAAATCTGTTAGACTGCAAAATTTCCCTTGGTTGCATACTTTGAAAATAAATCATGGCTACTCCTTTAGTTATAAAATCTTTAGAACTATTCCAATTTACACAGCGATCCATATTTCACCGTAGATCCTTTATTTGTTGGGATTTCAACTTACAGCGATGCTATATTGAAAATAAACCTTTAAACATTTTCAGGTGGTTAATATCCGCTTCAATTAACTTAATTAACAATATTCTTGGACTAATATTTGTGGCTTATTTGTTAAGTGGTAAAATTAACGTAAGAAAACTTATACAACTAAACGCAAACGATTTTTTTATAACCATCTACGGACAACTGCTTTGTTTTGTAGTATTTGCATTTGATTGTGAAAATTGTGTCAATGGCCCCGTCATTGTTACATATCTAGATGGCCTTTGCAACTTTCTACCTACTCGTATCAAGTTATTTGCAAAACATCAGAATATTTGGTATAATGATAATGTTGGGTGTTTGGGGATAGCCTTAGTACTTCTACTGAGTTGCACTGGGATCATATTCGTACTAATTTGTGGTCCTGAAATTGTTAACTGTTTTATGTTGCCAGTTGCCATTAATTACTTGTTCCCTCCCGCGGAATCCAGGTCGTGGATATTTTTTCTGATAAAATTTATAGTTTCTTTCATCTTTCATTGGGAAATATGTTTAGAAATGGTAACAGTAATCACCATAAACACAGTTATACTAATCTATATTATAACAATACATTTGCAACACCTGAAAGTCATATATCGTTTGTCAAATAGATTATGTGAAGATGAACTTTCTCTGCAGCATTTATTACAAACTTATCAACGACTTTTAGTGCTTCACTCTATGATACTCGAACCTGGCGCCGTTGCTGTAGCGATATTTATGGGATGCGGATTTAATATTTTAATATTTTCTGTTTGCTTATCGATTTATGGATGGGGTATTCTTTCACCACTGGTATACCCACTAATTCCATTCGTTGGTATGATTTGTGTTATGGTTCTTGTCGTTTCACTACCACTGGCACCATTTACTCTAGAGCTTAGTGAAAAATTACTTTTTGAGTGGAGTCACATGCCAGAAAGATTTAAAGGAGGAAGACGATATTTGAATAGATATTTTAAATCGTTGAGACCGACCAGGTTTCTTTGTGGACAAGTTGGTGTACTAGATCGAACAAGATCTACGATTTATGTGGCATCTATTATAGAAAGCTGTATGACTTGTTTGTTGCTATTTGGAAGTATTCTGGAACGTTACATTTAGTACTGAATAAGTTTAGACTAAGGAAAGAAAATTCCGGTTACGAGTCATGGTTGTTGCTATAGTTACTTATGTAATAAAAATGAGATAGTCGATAAATAAATCTATGCATTTGAATCACCCATATTTACGAGCAACTTATAATGACATATGTTCATAATAAGTTTAATAACATGTTTGTGTATATGCAATGGTTAACCGTAGCTAATCTCATCTTTTTAATTCCAGTAGAAACGATACAATTTCGTATTACAATAGTCATTAATCAAAATAAAAATTTGCATGCAACTAAAGCTATTCCAACTTTGTACTTAAAACGAGCAATAAATATACTTCAATATAAACCAAACCAGGAAGTAGATAATTCCTGGGTCACCACATGTGACGTACAAATACATACATACAAATCATTGCATGCTGCCACGCAATATAAATGCCACGCATTTTTATGGTTCAATTATTTCTCCACTGAAATCTTTTTGAAGTTCAATTATATAATTTTATTCAAATTTACTAAATTATTTTTTTACACGAGTATACTAGAAAATGAACAGTTGTTGTTTCGTTCAATCATAAATCAAGTATGATTACTTCTAAGGAACATCACCCGATTTATTTCTCGTCTATGTCTCAAACCCAATCCAATCAGAAGTAAAGAAAGCACTATAACTGTTACGAATAAAACGTACACCAACATATTCCCCTTTCCTAGAAATAAATAAATTAATTTAATAATTTTCAAGTCAAAATCAATTAATTAACCGTTAATTAATATCCAAATATTATGTATTATACCTGTGACAATCACTCGAAAGCTTCGTCTCATGCTGCCTCCAACGTTCTCTAATGTGCACTGGTATACGCCTTGCATTTCATGGTTAATTTTCCCAAGAAATTTTATCATAACAACTCTACTATTCAAATTATCCTTTTCTAGGGTCACATTAAACAATGTCTCAAAACTGCTTTTTAGCTTAATACTATGAAAATTACTCTGCAAGCTTGCAAACCTCTTGAACAATTCCTTTCCATCTTTTCTAACTTCAATATTTGGTTCCGGAAGCCCACTTCTCACATTCCACACTAATTCTTTATCTTCATCGTCTAAATAAAAATACACAACTTCTTTAGCCTCTAAACCGCCAATATCCTCAAATGTTGGTGGTACAGCCTCCAAAATTGTAAGATTTCTAGTAATTCTATCCCAACTTTTGGTATCCCACTGCGGCATCCAGCACTCGAAAGACACAATATCCTTGTTTGCAGTAATTTGCCATCCAATCTTATGTACAAACTGCTTTTGATCGTCAAAAAATATGTTAGTTTTGAGATCCCCGCTAAAGTAAACGTCAGTTAGAAAAGATTCTTTCTTCAAGTTTATAATCATTCTCGAACCATTCTTAAAATTGACCCCGATATAAGCTCCATAACTGTAAAAATGTGTCCATCCCAAACAAATAGGGACTAAAATCTCTCCAACATAAAAATGGTCTCTAGGATATTCAACAATTCTTCTCTTCATTAAATCCCTCTGCTTTACGTCTATCAGTAGTCCATCTTCAGCGTAGTCATATTCAATGTCGTTATAACCATCGAATCTGCCAAGCTGTATATAGCCGCCTCCGCCAAGCTGATAATGCTGCTTGGATGTGATAGGGCAACCAATCATAAGGAATATCTTGCGGGATACTTCAAAATTTCTTCTTTCCGGTTCATCTTTAACAAATTAAAAATTACTTTTTATGCTTTTAACTGTAACACAATTGTGTATAGTGGCTTGGAGTTTAAAAAAAACTTACAAACAGACAAGAATAGGGGTTCAGTCCAACTGCCATATGACCTATTGGAGACTGTGACCAAAACCCCGTTAAAAAGGGCAACAAATTGGTCCGCAAAATTAACGTTTTCCCCACGACAAAAGATTATCTGCCCA
>JAQFZH010004808.1:0-11408 GCA_034695485.1 Entomobrya nivalis
TCGAATTTAATAGTTTATAAAGGTCATGTATATAATTGGTTATATTTTAGAAATAAATAAAATATATCATTTAGATTATATAAATAAATACTTAATGTAAATGTGGAAGCTCCTAATTCATTGCACCTCAAATTAATTTCTTCACGTTGCCCCATTTTTCATTTTTAACATTACGTTAATCCTCCTTTTTTTAATTTTTCTTGACTTTATCTCGTTTTTTCAATTCATTTGCCCGAATTTCTGCCAATGAAGCCCGAATCCCTGTCCAAACCTCCTGTGAAGTTGGTACAATCTGATATGCTGGCAAAAGGAAACCAAAGAGCCCATAATCCCGTAACTCTATAACGTACGAGTAGTCGAAACCTATCGACTTAAACCAATCGGTTGAGGTGCCGGAGGCGGTATACAAGGTGTCGTATATACTGCCAACACGATACTTTGTCCCATGCACTCCAAACAAGGCTTCATTTCCAATTTTTGCAATTCTCATCTAAAAATGCACAATAAAAAATTAAAGCAAATTCAACATAAGTTTTTTTTAAACTAAAATGTTTCACTTAAAAAACCAACCATTTCGTCATAGTCCTTTGGCTTCTCCCATCCATATCCATAAGGTGTCATCCACTTTTGTCCGAAAGAATGCAAGCTCATGTAAAACTTCCAATTGATGTCAGGATTCAAATCAATAAAATCTTTGATAGCTTTAGTTTCCGGTTCGGAGAACGGGGTGGAGCCTGCATAGATAAAACTACATGGACTGAACCCAGCTCCTCCAAACTCTTTCCAGTGAAAGCCCCAATTTCTGTTCAGATCAATCCCTCTACAACCAATCAGATCAGTAATGAAGCTAAAACTCCTTCGAGACTTTCTCCAAAACCTGTTGTAGTTACAGGTGTGCCGGTATCCATCAGGATTGATAAGAGGTAAAATGTAAAAGTCAAAGGTTTCCAGAAGACTGGAATGCGTGGAGGCATTTTTCACTAAATCATTTATTATGAATGTGGCCACAGCTGGGGAGATCCATTCTCGTGCATGTATTCCTCCGTCGATGAAAACGCCAAATTTCTCTTTGGAGTTTCCTGTAGAGACTTTTATGAGTTGCATGGGTTGTTCTTCAAAACTTTGCCCGATTGTGATAACTTCGACTATGTCACGGTGTCTTGATTGGAGTTGCCACATCCATGCAAAAATCTAAAATAATAAATCATAGCACCATTAAAAAAAAATTCCACTTTAATAAAATCAGTTAAAATCAAAACTATTTTTTTCTAAGTAAATTACAGTTTCCGGATAATGATAAGCATCCCAACTCATCTCATTCGCGTCCCTAAGCTTGACCAAACTATTTTGCTGATTCCTCACCACCTTGTACACATCATCAATGACCACATGCCCCTTCAAATTAAACTGTTCCAAATACTTTGAAAACTTTAGCCGCTGCTCTGTAGTCACCATAACACTTGTCGTCTCATTGATTGACGGACTTCCCCAAAAGTCAAAGTCCTCCTTTTCATACAAACGAACAAGAGCCTGCAACTGATCCTCCGTTTGAGCTAGTACACTCATGACCTGCGATCCCGAAAAATCCGAAGTTCTCAAATGCTTGTTTCCTTTTGGGGATGAGACCGCAGTGGAAGCCGAAGCTCCTCCAATACTGCATATTATAATGCCAACAATTAAACCGTGCACAGACTTCATAATTAATACCAGATTTGAAATAAACTTTGTTAATAAAGCCAATCAAGAGGGCCCCTTCATACTCTGACCATTATGCAGCAACAACTGAACCAAAATTTGTCCAGAGGACCAAATCAAGTTCCATTTTTTCACCATTGTTGCAGCACAAAAATGAGGCAACAATGTAAAGCATGCAAAGCAACTTTCATTTTCATCATCATAAGTCCGAAAATAGACAAAGATCTTCATACTCTCTCTTCAACTTTCGACCTATTGGCCCAGTTAGAATTAGTCATGGGTGAGTACGGGTGACGTATGAATGTGTGCATGAAAATTATGGAGATTTTCCAGCCCTTCTCAACATCATCGTACCTGTGTCCTTGCATAAGTGCCTAAGATATTGTGAAACATACAAGTAATTGTGAAAGGGATAAAGATGACAATGCCGAAGAAGAAACCGTTTTTGGTGTGCTGCTGGTGATGGACTCATTTTCTTTTTTTCTTTCTTATTGTTGGATTTATGATATGTTAGGAATGGGTAACAATGAGTAGCAATCTTACAATGTTGTACTTGTACATGTGTATCTTTTGGTTAGGTATATGGGAATTGTGTGCATGCAGTATGCATCCAACAATGAAATAATACATCATACTTATACTTCAAATATACATTGTCTTGTTTAAAGCGTTTGGCAAGGAGGAGGTTTTGACTTGCTTGGCAATAAAATGCAAGGCACTATGCAATTACCTTCCTCTTTGGCAGCGCAGCAGCAAGTCGTGCATAAAACTAAAGTGCGAAGATGATAGTTTTGAGTGCAGGAGCAGCGAAAAAAGTCTGCAAAAAAATATCACATATCATAACATCAAACATCATAAACCTAACCACACCGCACCACCACCACCACCACCTCAAAGTGCACTTTTTATGTTCTTTTGCAATTTGATAATGATGTCGAGTATTAAGGGGTCCACAATAACCCATGTCACAAATTATACAATTATTATAATATCCACAAGTATTTATTTTTCATATTTTAACTTATTATTAATGAAAATTATGATGTATTTATTAATTTTTAATTACATCGTCTTTAATGGACGTTCCCTTAATTTAAGTATACAGCAAAGTACATAGCAGAGAAGCTAAGAGAGCTCGTTTTTGCTATTAAAACGGTGAAATTCAAACATCAAAGGGAATATTACGTCTACGTCTGTCTCACTCCACAACACAGTGCTAAGGCGTTTTTAGCGTAGTTAAGTATGCGGTATCATTATTGGATACCGACTTTACATTGTATGTTTTTATGGTAGGGGATCATCCATATCAAAAAATATCACTAAATATCTTCTCAAACCCACAGCGTTATCAATAAAAGCATAACAAGCAAAAAGCAAAAAGTTTTTATAATTGTTGAACCACCTTCTTCTAAGCCACCACCGCCTTTAGCCCATACACAGCCCCCCAAAAAAAAATTGGTAGCAACAATGTATTACGAATCGCATGAAAACAAGGAGGAAACCACCACAAAAACATGATATTATATGAACCCAACCTATTCCCATTCTCAATTCTCGTCGTCGTCGTCATCATCATCATCCCTTATATTTTTGCCTTCCTCTTCATACTTTCATCTTTCACCAAACTTAACCCTTTTTTATATATTTTCTGCTTCTCTCTCTCTCTCTCTCTCTATCTATCTATCTTCCATTTTTGTTCGTATCGTTCGTATCCTATCGCCGTATCGCATATATTTATTGCAGAGTTGTTATTACGCATACATTGTATACACTTCATACTTACTTACTTGGTTTGTGTGTGTGTTTTGTGTGGGTCTATTCACCTTAATGGTCTGGCTGGTCAGTCACTTGAACGCAGATCAAGCAATATCCTTTACCAGCCTTTTTCTTGATGAATATTATTTCATTTTTCTGCCCTTTTGTCTGTTTTTTCCTCCACCACTCGCTCAACTCGACTCTGCTCTGTTCTGTGTATAAAAATGTGCTGCTGGTGGTGAGCTGTCTGTTTTTGTGTGTGTGTGTTTTGTTATGAGGGAGTATTATGATATGATATGAAAATGATGATGATTTTATATGATCATCTCTTCTTCTTCTTCTTCTACTTCTCATTCTCTCATCATATCATGTTTTGTTGACTTGACTTGCCTGAGTGAAGACGAAAAAAAAGTAAAGAAAGAAGTAAAGTAAGTAGTACTCCTCCTCTTAATGTATTTCTCAACCAAGTGTGATGTGAGAAGTGAGTGAGTTCAAAAGTTCCTCCTCCTCCTCCTCTTGTCTGTGTAAAAATTCTCCTCCAAAATAAAAACAACTCAATAGACGTTTTTAGCTTGTTAGGTTTCTCAACGAAATAAATAGAACTATTTCCATGTATAACAATTAGTTAGACGAATATACTAACTAACGACGAGGAGCTGAAAAGGTGAAGAAAAAAAGGGTTAATTTGTGTAACTGTCGTTTTTGTTTGGGGATTTTAAACTGTTTTCATAGAGTTAATACAGTTGTTAAGTTTAAAAACTTGTGACTGAGAGGAGATCAGCGGGAGGTCAACACGTTAAAAAAACAAAGTGCCGTGGCTAAAGGGAATTTTTTACGTGGGGACGAACAGTAAAAATCAATTTATCATTCTACCTCAAAAAGGAAGAGGTGATAATTTTTATTAACCAGACTGACTGAAAAGTGTTCATAATCGTAACAATTAGCCGTTGAAAATTAAGTAGTATATTTAACGGCATGTAAATCAGCTGGTGTGGATTTAAATGTCAATGATTGTTTTTTTTAAATGGAGGTTTAGTTTACACGTTTGTGTGAACAGTTTCGGAAATATAATTGTGATAACTAAAAACTATGATGAAACTACTGCTTTATCATCTATATTGTTGTTTATAAATTATGGTCAACAATAATATAAAAATCTTTAACTGTCTTTCTTCCTTCCATTCTTGTCAACGACCTCATTAAAGTTATCATCGCCAGTTGTTAATTTGATTGTCCAAAAATATAAGTGTGTGAAGACGGAAAACAGGAATTAGTTAACTGGACTGTTTGACTTGTTGGTCAACAATACATTTATAATCATTGCTGTCAGCGCAACAACAATGGAGCTTTATTATTACACTTGATTGTTGACGTTGTAAATCGTCCCTGTCGCAAACCCCTTTCGTGTGAAACAACTTTTTAACCGTTTTTTATTTTAGCTCGGCTCAAGTAAGTAAATTATATTTTGCTCATTGAAACAATAATCATTAATTTGGTATATCACATAAATAATTATGTATAATAACAGTTTTAACAGTACCGTGCAAAAAAATGACATTGTATTGTTGTTATTTTGGTTGTAATTTGGCTTTGGTAATAAAAAAAATGAGAAGGGGAAAAAATAGTTTTTTTTTTTTGAAAGAGACGTCGACGAGAAGAAGGTGGGCAGCTGGCTGCAAAAAAAAATCTGAAGCTTGGGAGCTTGTAGGAGGATATCTGCTTAATTTACAAAGTCAAGTGAGCAGATTGAGTTTTGCTTTCGAAAAAGAGAGGAAGGTGACCCTGTCTAAAAAAATGAATGAATGAAAGAATGAATGAGACAGAAATAAAATTTTGAGAGGGTTGGCGGAGGAGGAGAGCCGAGATGAAGAAGAAACGGAGAGCCGAGCATATATTATTTATATATACTTTTTTATGGCTGATCATCAGCAAATTTCCATTTTTGGAGTGCCATCATGATCATATTGGCAGCAGAGCATAGAGAACACAGTTATCTTTTAATGATTTTTCGTTCTCTCAGAGAAGTTTCGTTTGGGTTGTGTGTGACGATGATGATGATAGGTGATAGGGGTTTTTAATGCTTTTCTGATCAGCAGATCCGACAGACGAGACTTTTAGACTGAGACCCACACACACACTCACTCCAAAATATGTTTACATGCGTCTATAATAGCTTTTAGGAGAGAGAGAGGCAAAATCTCCAAATGTGTGTTTTTCATTGTCACTGAACCAATGTCACTGCTTAAAAAAAAATGGTGAAGTCAAATCAAGTTAGGTCGCTGCAAGAAAAACATGTTAGTTATGACTTGCATTCAAATTGCATTGCATATCCAAAAAAACCAAAATGATGAATGATGATGACGATGACGGTAACGGTTTATATGGCGGTAGCGTGGTAACCTTAACACTTGAAGCACTTGACTTGATTGTGATTGTCCTTATCAAATTACCATTGTCACCCAATTACTCTTATTGCTTGTGGTGTATTGTTTATTTGGCTGTGTATTGGAAAAACACAGGCGCTACACTCCAAAACCTAATAAAATATAATAGGCTGTTCGACATATAATCCAAAAAAAATACATGATAAGCATAATAAAATCTTGTTTATCTTTCTATTGATAAGCAAAAATGTATGTATTTGATGATAATTTGTTTTTCTATTTGTGTCATTGAATTTTTCAGATTTTTTGCTTGTTTTCTACCATCATCATCATCAGTTTGAACATCAGACAGAAGCTATGCTGATGTTATACCAGAAAAATGTTTAAAATGCTGAACACGTGACGTTGGAGTGGAGTAGTTTTTTTTAAGTTTCCTCCATCCAATCCAGGAATTGGTTTATGAGTCATCATGATGCAACTCAGTGAGAACAGGAAGCAGACGGCAGACGAGCCAGAGAAATATGTTAACCAAGAAAAAGACGATACTGAAGACGACGGTGGAGATGTCGACATTTCACGAGCAACGGGAACAACATTACAGTCATCTTGTTGAACAACAGCAGTTGAAGCAAGAGCAAAACGGAATTTATCTCCAAAAATTGTCGTGTCAATAAAAAAAAGTCGATTCTCTGTCAATCGCGTTATCTGTTACTTAACTTGATTTGATTGATTTTGTGATGATGACATATTCAGCTTAATAGAATGTTGTGGGCATTCATATCTACAGCACCAAATTGGCTATAGCCATCCAATCAAACCAATCAATCTACAAAAATAGTCAAGTAAACTTGGGAGAAAGAGAAAAAAATATTATTTTTTTCATGTGTTTGTGACCTGGCTAATAATACAAATGTTTTTAATGTGATTGTCAAAGTGTACTTGTTTGTGTGTTATGTGTGTGTGATAAAGTAATTGCATTATTTGCATTACAACACATTATGAAACGAAGGAAAGAAGCCAGCAAGGAAGAAAGGTAAGCTTATTAATTTATCACATTTCCACTATCACTTATTCAGGTCAATTTAGCAAAAGACAGATTTTTGATGCAATAGCAAAATCATCAGCAGAATAGTTATAAGGATAAGGATATGAAACCTTTTACATGAAATAAAAAAAATACTTGGTACGTTTTCAGTTAGGATGCATCACTCAAAAATAATTAAATTTAATAGGGGATTTTTTAGTAAAGTAGATTTAAGGATTTTTTGGGCTATTTTTAAGCAAACACCCATCAAAAAAGTAAAACATTTTACATCTAAAAGTGCATCTTTTGTGCATTTATTTTTTTAAATGTACATATCTTTGTTATGTATCTTTTAAGATGCGTGGGTGGATGTGTAAAAATGCAATTTTAGAAGAAGATGAACAAGCCCATCATACGTAACTTGTTGACTTTATCAGGATTAAATGATCAAAAAAGGGGTGCTCATACGTAAAAATATGCATATGGGTGCTTACATGCATACATTTTGTTGGCAGACAAGCTGCTTGAGTTTAACAATAATAATCATATGATTAATTGGATAAGAAGAGCTAAACAGTAAGAATTACAGGTTAAAATTGTTGACCCAGTAATCAGAATAATAATCATAATCAAAATAAATCTTGAGTGAAAATTAGTGTTAAAAATGTGACAATTTAAAAAATAACTGAATTTGATGTGTAGAAAGGCGTCAAATTTCAAATTTTGAAATGAATACCCGAGAGATTCAACGATTCAAGTGTCCAGTCACCCAAGCATGAAAAAAAGACAAGAATGGTTGTAATAGTAATCGAATTACAAGAAGGAAAACAGAATGCACATTTTTTTTTTGAATTTTCCGCTTCGTTTAATTCGTTTAAAAAAACAGATTAAAAGAAATGAAAAAACCTTTTGTTTTTTTTCTATTCGAATTCGAGTTGAATGTTGAATTGGTGGATTCGAATCTTTTTTGAAACTGTTGAAATGGCGCTATTCATTCAAACAAAGTGTGTAAACTTGTTTTGAATATTTTTCAAAAAAAAGAAGAAGCGCGCGCGTTGTGGTTTTAATTTCAAACAAACCTGCATTTCACTTTGATTTAATTTCTTTTTACATTTTCGCATTGTTGATTGTTGAATGGGCAGTTTGTTTTGAAACTGAAACGACAAGATTTGATGATGAAAATGAATGAATGGATTTTTTTGACAGAGATTTTTTTTATTGGTTGTTCAACAATGCATTGTTTTATATTTTAAAAGGCGAGTAAACGAAAACAATAAAAACAAGTCAAGTGAATACTAGTCAAGTTTTAAAAGCGGAAGTTAACCTTGAAAAAGAAATATAATTGTTTTGGTGGTGCTGTAGTGCTCCTGGTTGGTGGTATAGTGTGTTGTTTTCAATTTGAAATAGATAGCAATTATATTTATGTGGTGATGGTGATAATGGGATGATGGCTTCTGCTGTTCTGTGTTTTTGGTGCGTGAGGTGGTGTCATGTTTCCATTGTTTTGTGAGAAGTCGTAAAAAGAAAGGGTTGAAAGATAAAAAAGATAAGCAATATGCATAAAAAAATATGTATGTGTAGTGTGGAATATCATCGGAGGAAATGAGTTTTGAGTGAATTGGATTGGTTGAAAGCAGGTGAGAATATACATGTGTATTTTTTTCTGGCTTTCGCAGAGATATGGTAGTGTGGTGATCTAGTGATTGATTGCTTTGTATATTTTGTCAATTGATTGAGAGTGAAGAGAATTCCGTGACATGGCATGGTCTCATTTCCTCTAGGCACGCATGTGTACGCATTATACAGTGCGTACACACTAATATGTTAGGCATACATGACCAGCAGGGCAGGAAACGCGTTACTAGGTTTATTTTTTTTGGAAGGAATGGATTGATTGTCAAGATGAAAGAGAGAGAGAGATTTTTTTGAATGAATGGAAAGCAACGGAAATGAATTTTTGATTGTTTTTGTTCCAGGCCGTTTCACTGTACTGTAACGTAACCCTTTTTTCCATGCTAAATAAATGTTGAACAAATAGGTTTACAGCTGTATGTAAAAAAGCTAATTATTCATTCAAAATGTCAGGTTAAGTCAATATTCTAAGAACTCCATGCAAAGTTATGTTAAATTCTGAGCAGGCCTTCAGACGTCCATAGTTGATCTAATATGTATGATTTTTTTTGCGTAGTTATCAGTCAAAGTGAATGGTTGTCAGAAGATTATTCAGGTAAAAAAAAGGAAACTGCAACTGGCACGCGAGAAAATAGCAGTAGTAATTGTTGTAATAAATGAAGTAATCAGGTTGCTATATACTGCTGCTGTACTAAAACCGATCATTATCCCATTATTTTTGCCCGCAGAACAAAAAAAAAATAAGAAAATTACTTGTAAACACGCACATATACAAGCCACTAATGCCGCTACTGAGCGAACTTAATAAAACAACCCAAATTACCAGTCCGAGTGAAATACTTGGCTAGGTTTTATTGGTAATTAAGAAGAAAATTACTATGTGGCTAATTTGGTAACAATGGCATGGCAACGAAAAAAACCAAACTATAAGGCAACTCAAAAGAGAGGGGTAAGGGTGATATATGCAAAAATTCAAGTTATAGCTTAACATCTCATTGTTGCCGACAACAATGCAAAAAACATCGTATTTTTTTTTGCTAAAAACCTGCTGAACATCTTGTTGTTGTTGTCATTTTTGTGGAGCATGATAGGATGGCGTGGCGTGTGCGATGTTAAAGATCGTCTTGCTGATCACTTTTTTCAAAAAAAAATAAATGATCTGCTTCTGCTGCTGTTGTTGTGGTGAACATCATGATCAGTTTACATTGCACAATTAAAATGGGGATCACGTCACATGACGTCAGGTCGTGTTAACGAAAATATTTTAAATTTTGTGTGCTGTTCTAGTAGCCCTTTTCTTTTCTTTTTTTGAAAAATGAACAATAATACAAACTGACAATGAATGGATGGATTTTTATTAGTTTTCTATAAAGTCGTGTGGGTTATTTTATTTTTTTGGTGGATTGTCGTGACTTTTGGGCGTACGTGAGAATTCTTACAAATTGGTCGGTGACGCAGATTTTCGAAAATCCCGAGTGACCATGCTGAGCAACTTTTTCATAAGCAAGTACAACTTAAAAATTTCCCGACTGAACCTCAAAAATCCCGAGTGGCCCCAAAAATCCCGACTGGTCCAAAATTCCCGAGTGGTCAAAAAATCCCGAGTGAACCACAAAATCCCGAGTGGCCATGCTGAGCAAGTTTTTTTTTTCTAAATCCCGAGTGGCCGAAAAATCTCGGGTGAATCTCAAAAATCCCGAGTGGCCCAAAAAATCCCGAGTGAAACCTCAAAAAACCCGAGTTTGACCCTATAATCCCGGTGACGCAAACAAATATCCCGGGTGACGTAATGCATCAAAATCAGGACTGACGTAAAATATCCCGAGTGAACCCAAAAAATCCCGAGTGGCCATCCTGAGCAAGATTTCTTTTGAAATCCCGAGTGGCCAAAATATCCCGAGTGACCCTAAAAATCCCGAGTGGCCATGCTGACCAACTTTTTTTTAGAATCCCGAGTGCCCAAAAAATCCCGACTGAGCCTCAAAAAATCCCGAGTTGGCATAAAGTTTTGAAACGGGTTCAAAAAATCCCGAGTAAGCCCTCGAAATCCCGGTGACGGCGTCACTGCGTCACGTAAGAATTCTCACGTACGCTTTTGGGTGTCCCTTTCCGTCACCTTGAAAAAAAATGTAATTTGTGACTTGACTTGAGAGTTGGTTGATGATGAAATCCACAATACAAAAAAAAACAGAGGAAAAATAATCATTTTTTGAAAAATTCTTCGGTGGTCGTATTTTTTTTCGTTTGGTTTTGGTGGTCATCATCATCGCTATCATACATACATGTGTGCTTATAGTTATAGTCAGGTCATCATCCTCTCTTCTTACGTCTTAACTAGAGGGTTGTTTTCAAGTCGCGCAGTCGGTTCAGTACAGTGTCGTGTTCAATCATCTATAAAAAATCAGTTATTTTCCACACGCCAAAAAATTCAATAAATAAATGAATTATTGGACATGAATCATAGAAAAATCGATTGCGTTTTTTAAAAGAAAAAAAGATATAAAAGTGGTCTTCAAATTAGGTTGGTAGACTAGACGGTAGATATCGCACAGATCACATTATCATCAAATAGTAGTATTGCAAAGCTTTCGTGTACAATAGTAACATGGTATTATACTATTATCATCATCAGCAAGAAAAAAAACGATAATAAGTAGGAGGTCTGTTCTAAAAAATTTGTATAGAAATGTAATGGGGTCCACTACTACTACACTTTACTCCTCGACTACATAGCTTGGTTTCTGCTGGCAAGCTGTCAATTTGGTTGTTGTATGGCTTTAGTTGAAAATTATGACTTTTGCAGGCACAAGAAGATGATGATGATGGGGTGGTGGTAGTAGTTGAATGGGATTTTCACGCTATCCACCTCAGCAGTACTAAAAGTCCCTGATGAAAGTGTTCGCTCCGTGGTTAAGATG
>JAQFZH010004809.1:0-11408 GCA_034695485.1 Entomobrya nivalis
ATATACATAATTAGTACAAGGTAAAATCGTATATATCAACTGCAATCTGCAATAAAGAGTTAAAATAGCAAAAACATAAAATGGAATGACTTCCTAATGCAATGGCTCAGAAAAAAACATTTTTGCAATTCAGTATTAACTGTTTCTTCAGAATATTACGCCAAATATATTTGCATAAAGATAAAGTATGTCTAAATAGTAGGTAATGCAACGCATGTAACGTTAGCTCTATCGGCGCATGAATGAATGTATTTCCGTGAAAATAGAATGGGCGAGAGATTCACTGAGGCTCAAAATCTTGTTATAGGCATATGTAGTTCAAGATAGTGTACATGACAGGCAAACATTTGTACCTATTTGAATTAATGGATGCACATTTCCAGCGGATAGAAGTGACAAGATTTGTATACTCGTGCAAAAATAATACATAAATGCTCTTGTGCGGTTGTATTTGCCAATTACCCGTTAGCTTAACTTAAAATGTATGGCACATTTTTAAATAAAAAAAGTGAATACAAATTAGTACTCATATCGTGACATATCTACGTTTCAAAATCAGCGTAAGGGTTATGAGCACAGTCCTCCTAACTTCTGTCACTGTGAATGAACACAAATGTACATTATTATTTATTTAGGTACAAGAACAACAAAAATATATGGACTAAGGGAAACAGATAATTGTGATAAGCAAAATTATCAACAGTAACATGCATACCATACAGTTAGTATGGAAGTTGGACGATAAGATTACAGGGCCTCAAATCATATTAAACTCAAACAACTGAACTGAAACTATCTAGTGTTTACTTGTTTCGTTCGACAAATGACATAAGATTGGCTAATCTATAGAGGAGTGAGTAGAAAATGTAATTTAATGCAAATATGGAATACCACACGCGAATTAATTAGACGAGTTATACAAAATATACGTCTACATACATACGTCACATCACATCTACACCTGACAAATGAACACGGTTAAGAAAGTCGAGCTTTTCTAAGAAATTATCCACTTTTCATGTAGTCTACAGGAAAGTAGATGTGACAATTTTTATTTATAACTTCATGTTAGTGTTATAAGGTCCATTTTTATTCACTTAAATTTCTCGTGTGAAATCATAGAAGCTACAACAAACTAGACAATGTAGTTGACTGATAATCAAGTTACGCATGTGCAGGCACGACGGCACAATGACACAAATGTACACTTTGAATGACATGATCACGGGAAGGATCTCTAAAACTGATAGATAAAAATTCTACTACATGAACTTGATTAAGGCTACAGACAAAAATGCGACGCTGAAAAATGCATTGATGTCAATTATTCCCGTTTCTATTTCAATGAAATTAATTGGTGAATTCGGAAAGGTAATTTAAAAATAGCTTCATGTTTAGAGCCCAATTACACACGAATACATGCATGGTTTGCAAATATGTACCTATGTATGTGTTTATATTTTGTTGTACTTACGCCAAATGTAAGATTTGCCACTAGTACAATGGTTAGTATTTTTGTTAAACTCCAAGATAACATTGTGTTTTCCTTTTTGTGTAAAAAAGCTCTTCGATAATGATTAAAATTAAATATGCTATTTTCTAAACTTCTAAGCACTTGCACTTTGAGTTAACTAGTTTGGTCAAATAATTGATTCCAGCAAGAATTATTTTTAAATATGTCTGTTTCTCTTTTCTGTGTTTGGAATGTAAAAGTGGTATGATCAATATAGAAATTTGATTTACGCTCTTCATTTTAATGACCAAGAGAATGAAATGGGAGTGAGAATTGCTTTCTTAAGATGTGTTAAGCATGGAAAAAAGATTGTATCACTGGAATGAATGACATGTCTACGATAACTTTACACGCAGCTAGGTCTACGTTTTCTGATATTCTTGCCTCTGGCTAGACTGTCATATTTCTGTGCACTACATGAAAAGGAAACGGTTATGAATATGAATAGATATGTACTTTTGACTTCATAACAGCTAAATGCTGTTGTAACAAATGCATATTAGTAAAAGTTTCTAAAATATTTTACTACCTGCACTCGAATGACAATCGAATGATTATACTCAGGATAAATAGGTAGCAAAGCAATATATCAAAAATGAAAGTGATACTGTTAAAATAGCAGAAGTAGTAATTATTTTTGTAAACGCAAGTATCGTTATCCCTGACAGATGCACATGATTTTAGTGGGAAAATACTACTTTCAAATTTCAAAAGATGAAAATCTCCGAATTGAAGTAATCAGGATGAAGATCAATTTGTATACAGACAAGGTAGTAGGTTGTAGGATATGTTTAGGTTAAAAAATAATTTTATCGGATAAATAGATAATATAGCAAACAAAAATTCTTATTTTCTATTCGGAACAACCGTTCCTTGTTAAACGTCCACATATGCATGGATTATGTGAAAGTGAAAAAAATAGAATTTTACGGAAGCCGTATATTATTCATGAATACTCTTTTCACTTTTCGAAATTTTGCAATCTTGTGTATAAGTAGAAAATGTATGTTTCCTGATGCTGAACTTTTTGCAACAATGCATTTGTAATTCAATATCAGTTTAAAATGACATGAGTAGTCAGTCATACATTTTATTCGCACTCTTTTATCAACAGATTATATGCAAAATGCCACGCATGAACGAGTACTGACTAATTAAAGTAAAGGAATATCAAGACATTTTTATCTGGAGACTAATTAATGGCAATAAAATTGCATTCATGCAAGTGATTCTTCTTGATAAATTTCACCTGCTGATTGCGCTGAAATGTGTATGCAACATTAACTACATATTATATAAAGACTTGTTCATATGAAATATTGAAACATTCATAAAGCTAAATTTAACTCATCTTTTGTAACCGTGTTGTTGGCTCTAATCAGTTAAAGGAAAGTACCAATTGGTAAATGTAAATGGGTACATAAAATGTAAGTTATTTTGCTGCATGCAGAAAATATTAGTCTCCAGTTATCTTAGGTATTTTGTATTATCAACTTAAAATACCTAAAATTTCAACCAGCTACATACATGTATATACATATACATAGATGCATTAAGAGTATTTTTTTAAACTTTTGAATTCCTCAACTAATCAAACTGTTTCCAAGTTTATTCAAAAGGCGGCTCTTTTCATGTCAACCGATAATGTTGAGTGATTAACAATAAAATTATTAAGTCATAAATTAAACAACAAAGCCCATATCATCATTCCGGTACTTTTTTTACTAGATTTTAACAAATATAACAATATACATAATCACGATTAAAATAAAATAGTAGGACTGTGAATGAGAAGGCACATCAATACTACCGTTTTTTATTGAATTCGTTGATTTATTGCACTAATTCTACAACAGAAGCCCCGCAAAACAATCATGCTGTTTTTAATACGTATTATTTATTTGATGAGACAAGTCGACAATATACATCCTGTCTGTCAGCTTTCTGTTAAGCGAACAAAGGTTTTTTAAAGTCATAGGAAAACAATGCTGTCATTTCAAAGCAGTGTGACATAAAATAATATACATATTTTATTCACAGTAACTATACATGTGCATTGCTAGAGTACTTTTCACAATAAATAACCGACATGGGTGACAACGAAATAAGTGAAAATAGTTTTTATATATGACAATTATTTATTTGCTGTTCATTATTATTAACAATTCCATAACTTGTCTATTTAGCCAATTTTAATAGGGAACAAGCGCGTAAAAACAAATTGCAATCCCGTTTGTTTTGCAAGTTGTGTTGTAAATTTTATTATAGTTCACTTTTACTAACCTCTCTGTCAACTTGTACTTGTACCATGCGACTAATGAGAGTCACAATGATGATGACGACATGTCTGTCTAGTCTATTCGGTTTAAGACGGAAACTGTTCAATTGAGAATACGGAATATGGGTACATGGCATTACCCGAGGAACGTTGACTTCAAAAATTCTATTGTCACCTGAAAGGTAAAAAAGTAGCGTGCATGTTCTTATGTACTTGTTTTGTAATTATTGTTGTTTGCCTTGTTCATGTCAAATTCCCACCTAGTTGTTTTGTAGATACAAACGATTTCAGTTCAAACTTTATGCTTTGAAATAAACCAACCATATACAAGTACATCACACCATTCACACCTGATATTGTAAAGATAAGTACGTGGAAAAATCCATACTACCTTGAGAATAATGACATACCAATACCAATGACACTAACAATTTAAAAATCGATTCTAATTCAGCACGGCCCGAACAATGGAGTTATTTTCAAAAAAGTGTACATATCTCATTTACTCGTGCTTTGTTATTTTTTCAGTAATAAATATAAATTCCAAGACTTACAATATGGGAGCGGAAAATATTTTTTTAAGATATAAAGTTAATGTCATTTTGAACTTTCCTACTGATTATAATTTCAAATTTGATACATCCGACATCTTTGGTAGTAGATTCTAAAAACTATGATTGCAGGTGAAGGATTTGCTGCTCGTGGTTTTTGACATTAGAATGAATAGTTATGCGCAATAAAATAGAATCAAACATTGGCTATTGCACTGTTGCTACTTCAAAATTACAAAGACCGTGTAGGATGGCATTAAATATAGTATATCCTTTAAAATTGTAGTAATAATGTATTACAGATTCATAGAAATCGTAGAAACTGTGTTGCAATCTACTATAATTAAAAACACATAATACACTAAAACACCGTCAAAAGATTGAGCCATTAATTCCGTCACGTCATATTTTATTACGCTTCGTATAGCATTCAATCCGGTGATTTTTTCAAATAAAAGGAAGTCCCGAGAAATAAAACGTTTTGTACTCTACGGGCTACTGAAACATGACTAGTTTAAACATTCCAAAACGTATCAGTCATCAGTACTACTCATTGCTATTATTCATTGAAAATAAAACCATACTGGTTTGAAATACATAAAAATAATATTGATGTATATCTGTTTCTCGCATTCTTACAAGATGGGTTTATGTTCTTCATAAATCAGCGAAAATAAGTTATTAGGGAAAAGTTCAAGTTACTTATCATCATACTATCTTCTAAATGTTACACGTGGTTCACCCAATGCAACATTCTTTGTATAGCTCTGGGTTTAAAGAATGTTAGTTAGTAGCAGCAAACTACTATGTCGTAGGACAGTAAAGCCCTAACTTATAAATGAACGACAAATCTTACTGACGATTTTTAATATTAATATTAATAACCGTCAAGGATGGGAATATGATGGATTTTAATGTTAAATTATATTAGCTGTATCATGTACACAACAAATAATGATTGCAGAGATATAAACTGGGAATGTTCTTTTAACTGTATCAACGTACAAATAGGAATTGTTTAACTACGGCTATTGTTTACAAAATATAAAAAATGGGTGAAACCTTAACCTCGTGAAATACTCTTTTCATATAAAATGTCGTTAATTTTTCTCGTCGGATGTTGTAGAACATAAAACCTGGAATAAAAACAACAATATAAAATTAACACTGCGCAACAATTTCTGGATTTTTAATATTTTTATCGTTGATCGTAAAAAGACAAGGGTAAATTTCATGTAAGCGTTTCAGACTATTGACAGTGCAAAACATGTATATAGCAGTTGATGTATATATTATATTAAATATATACACTACATTGTACATTGTCATCCTGTTTGTATAATTTCATATTTCTTTCAAATTTTTATATTAGGTGAAAATCGTAACTTACAATTTGAAATTATATGATGAATATGACGCAAATAAATATATAACAAAAAGATAAAGGATACAATCAAATTATATATCGGTTTATTTCTGCGTGTGGGAAAGTACACATGGATTCACTGGCGATATAAAAAATTAACCTTTATTCGTGTCGATTTGTAACGTAGCTTGTGGCACTGGTTGTCTTTAAAGTATAAATATACATAAATGACCTTTAATCACCATTCGTTCATTTGTATGTAAAAAAAAGTTTCTTAAAAATTGCCACTGTTTGGTTTTTTTTAGTTCAACTATTAAACAGCTTACAATAACAAATTATTAATAATGATTGTGATAAGCGTCCATTAGTGGTTGTCAATGTTGAACGGTTAAACAAACAGACATTTACATAAATATGTCTGACAAGTTTTTTTTGCATTCATGCACATCTAAGGAAAAATAGTTTCGATTGTTTAGAGTAAAACCGCTGGCATACACACTACATTGCCATTATACAATCATAAAAATGTCGTGTGTCCTTACTCCTAACTTAATGTATTTGAGTACAAATTTCAATACTAAAATTAGTAAGTATTTTAAAAGAGAAACAATTTGTTAGTAAAGCACGTTATAAAAAACACGCTACACAATACCACACGAGATATAGTGAATGAACTCAACACGTGTAGATCAATTCTTTTAAATCGAATCAAACTTTTTATAATTAATAAATCAATAACTTACACATGTAATCAGTTTCTCGATATTTTTAAGCTTTGTGATACAATGAAGCCCATTTGACATAACCACTCATTACCACAATTTATTTTTAAACAAAAAAAAAACATTTCGAGTAGTAAAAAAAAACATCAGATCATTCTTATTTTCGAGGAATTGTAGTAGCCAGGGTCATACCCGAGGACAAGAAACCTAGAAATTGAATGATGTGGGGTCAAACTCAAATCTTTTTCGTCATATTTTGTGTCCTTCAAGTAAAGTGTAATAATGCAAGAATGGAAACCAATGATAAGTACCAAAACTTGCATAAAAACTTACAATCGCTGATGAGTTTGCCGTTGGAGTTCAATGTACATGTCTTCGAGACATGTTTGAAAAATAAAAGTGACTGTGTTCATGAAGTTGGCACACTTTTTGACGTCATTATTAAAAGAGTGATTACACAAGTAGTTGCAATGAAAATTAGCCAGATTTCGTCATCGAAAATCAAACAGAAAACTGGAAAAACAAAAAGTGCTATAATTCCACGAAGACATGGTCTCCTGCAAAGTAAGGAATATTGGATATTTTTATTGGACGACCAACAAGATGCAGCTTCGTTTGTTACACTTCTTGAATTTCGCTTGTTCAGATTTTTGAATATGAATTATCTGCTTGTTATTTCACCTCCTAAATTAAATTATATTAGACTTGGCTTAATCATTCAAGATTTAGTACACCTTAGTACAGAATTTACAAATTTTTACTGTCCGTTTTGTATATTTGCGAAAAAGTGGTCAATTTCCAACGGACCGCATCCGAAATTTCATCAAAAACCTAAAAGTTATCAAGGTTATTGTTTTATTTATCCTTTGGTGAAGTTAAAACCACTTGATTGGAGTGATTTTGAGCTTTTCCACGAAATGGCAACGCAGGTAAAATTGCACCAAAAGCCAGAAAAATTTATATTTTCATCACTGATGCCTGGTCCTCATTCACTCATCCCAAAATATTTAATGCAAAAGTACAATGGAAGTTTCGCAGCTTGCAAAGACGTTGAAGATTCTAGAGAAAATACGCCAATACGTCGGTACTATATGAGATATATAACAATCAACTTCAAAATTATTGTGTTTGACGAAAAAGTTAGGACGAACAAGTACAGCTATCTTGTTAGCACGGGGCTGGAAGTTAGAGTTAAATTTATGACTCCTCAAATAATTTATCCAAGACAAATGTGGCTTTCACTTCTTGGACCACTTGGAATCGAAGTATTTCTTTCTGTCACTATCCTTATCCCGCTGTTGTCTGTGATTACTTATTTCGGAACGTGGATTCATTCCTTGTACAAAAAGAGCACGGTGAAAGCACCAACTTTTGATGATATAGTCAGCTCCATCTTTCGGCCACTATTGGATCAGTGCCTTGAAAATTTATCATTCACACAAATCTATTTCAGAATAATTTTAAGTGTTTGGTTATTTTATTGCTTGTTGATCTCTGAAACATATCGTGGTGAGCTGGCAAGCCATTTAACAAAGCCGCCAAATGCTGATTACATAAAAACGTTCTATGATCTGGCATATAAAGGCTGGAAGGCAAACACTCCATTAACTATTTTCAACAAACTTAATGAAAGTGCTAAAGAAGTTTCAAAAAGTTTAATGGCTGCAAATCAAACAGAATGGAGTCTTGGAAAGCCATATAATATCTTCCACTGGTTGAGTTATAGATTAGAGCGCTGGGGAAATCAAAGCGAGGAATTTTTTACAAGCCAATTTTTTAATGGTAAAGTACACATGATTGACAAAGAAGAGACTTTAAATTTGCTTTGCAATACATTTGCGTCTGTTTTTGATGAGTCTCGTTACAAGGTGTCGGATGAAGCCCTAATAAACCCTGAATTCTGGTCAGTAATGCCTGGGCCATTTGAGGGAGACATGGTGAAGGATTTAAACTGGTGTAGAGATTTCGGAATTTTTGTGTATTTATTCAAACAGTACAGGGCCATGGCAGATGAAATGGGAAGAATAAAAATAAAACAACTCATTTATAACTTTACTGATACAAATGGGGGATTAACAACATGGATGATTGAAACCCAAGTAAAAGAAGGCTTGGGACCCAAAAAACTGAAATTGCGACATTATGAATCGATATTTACGATACTGGGTATAGGGTACCTTGGCTCTATGCTAATTTTAGGTTTAGAATTTTATAAAATTCGCAGATCAAAAAATAACAGTAGTGACATCAGCTCAGTGATTGCAATTCAAGTCCAATAGAAATAAAAAAAAATACTTCTAAAAATGAATAGTTTGTATTCATCATTCATATTCATTTATTGTTGAATTTCTAATTATATGAGTAGTTAACATGTGAAAGTAAGATGAAAATGTGTCAATTAGTATCAGAAGCCTCAGTCCTTTCTTTTTCATTTCCTGACGAGTCTCGTTCAACGTACTCCCTAAATTGATCCAGAACTGCTGACTGGTCAACTTTTTCCTCCTCTTGTGGCGCTGATTGTCGTCGCTGTTGCGGCATTTCTTGCCTCGGAGTAACTTCTCTTGATTTTCGCATGCTCCTCCTTCGTGTTTCAGACGCGACAATCTCCTCTTGACTTATTCTTGCCTTACCCTGACAGCAGAAAAGTATTGGTACTATGGCACACAACACCCCCATAAAAACGACTAATAGCTGAAATTAAGTAATAGCTTTCACTTTGTATATATGCACTTGGAAATATCTGAATTGACCTGAGCACCAGCATTTTGATAAACTTACAGCAGCAGCAAATTTAAATCCATCCTGGCTGCAAAAGCCTAAAGCTTTCAGATCCTGTCTAAAGTAGATTTCGTCCTCAATGTCAACAGAGTTACTTTCGTCATCCTTTGGCCTGTAGTATCTCGTAAATCTGGAGCCGGCTCCACAAATGCGAAAAATCTGTTCCAGGGCACTAGCTTGCAATTTACCATACTCATAATAGTCACAACCGTTTTTATATTCTTTTTGACATCTGTCTTGCTCTGTGCTGCCCAATGGCGGGTCAGTACTCAAGTGCTGGAAATTGTGCAGCATTTCTGCAGCATAAGTATAACCGTTTTCAATATTTACGGCCGCTGATACAAGGAAGGTGCTGCTGTAAATGCAAAATCCTCCCCCGATTGAATACATTGCAATTAGCTGCAAATCAATGTCGCGATTTACGATGGCGTATAATTTTAAGATTTCATGCAAATATTTTTTTTTAACTGGGACAATGTACCAGGATAGCGTTCTTTTCCACATCAACTGCCTTTATGTAACATAAGAACATCTGAATAAAGGAGGCGATCACAAAGCTAAGGATATAAATGATAAAGATAAGCTCTTGAAATTCATCTCTTCTGGAATATTCCACAGTTTTTTCAAGGTAAAGATGCCCTGTCAACATTAGTGCTTTCCCTTTGAAAGCCACTTTGCCATCAACTTCGTAAAACGGAGTCTTGCCGGTAAGCATGCCATTCCAGTCTTGGTCAAGTCCATACACATAAATTTCAATGCCAGCAGCAACACATCCAAGAATCTAAATGCATTACAACTTTTATCATCTAATTTATAACATAGAAAGCTTGAATGCATAAAAACTTTGATGATTAGCACCTGAATAACGAGTACAACGATAACGATAGCATCTATTCTCAACTTGCCACCAAAACCCTCCATGGATGGTGAACTTTTGGCTGGAGTCTTTTCATTTTCAGAATCTTTCATTATCGACCTTCTTTCCTTACCTCTATTTTCGTAATCAAGTTGTCGCTGGGCATGTTTAACCATGCGGTCATTTCTTTGAGGACCTAAGGATTCCTCAGTCCTGTCAACTTCCAGAGGTCTTATCCTATTCGGCATTTTGTTAAATTATTTTCAACTCAATAATCTTCATTTCGTCGTACGAGGTAGTATTGTAAGGTTATTTTGCATTTCATGACCCCCTGACTTAGTGTGTGTTCCATACTTGAACTTTGCATGTATTAATGTATTAACCATAATGTATTAACAATTAAAATGTATGTAGCCTTAGACACAAAGAACGGACTTGGTGAAAACAAGCTATAAGACTCTCATTATGACCATTGTTCCACCACCGTCTTCGAGATGGCCTACCAAGCAATAAAACTTGCTCTCGGCTAGGTTTGTGTGGATTTATTTTTCTTTGTACATACGGATGAATGAAAGCAATGCAATGCAAGTGAAAAATTTATAAGGAATGAGCTCGCAAGCAATAATCGTTCTATCGACTAACAATATATGAGAATAGTCATATTGAAGAAGCGTCATCTAAACAAACACACACTGTTTACTGGTTTGAGACTGATCTGATGAATGTTGTGTACAATTAGCATGGCTTATAGATTTACCAACATAAACATAATTTAAACGTAAAACTAAAATAGTGAATCAGCTCCCTTGAAAAAAAGAAGCTTTAAATGTTTATTTTTCTGGCAACCATTTTCTGCATGTTTTCGTAAGTTATTGAATGGTAAATATGAAAGTTTGATTTTTAAGCTGTACAACTAGATTTTTTTTTCGCATTACGTAACTATATTTTGGGACATTGCTTGAACATACCTAAATAAAAATAAATAAACAAAATGTATTAAAACGACTAAATAAAACACTCATAGCTGTTTAATTCATCATGGCTTGTACAGTTAGTCGACTGACAACTGAAGCTTCTCAAAAAGTTGGCTAAATGTCGAATTTGTTTTGTCGACATACCTATTATATTTGGGATCCGGGAAGACAAATTGTCGCCATCAACGTTTAATCATTTACTTGAATATTCTTAAGCTTCCACTCCGTTTCATCGTGGTTTCAATTTGTTTGAAAAATATTTACTCAGCTCTTCAGAGCGTCTGTACGATTTTGCAGTAATGCAATTTTATTAAAACCCTAAAAATGTCATTAAATAATCAATATCAATACTCATGTAGTCATAAATATA
>JAQFZH010004810.1:0-11408 GCA_034695485.1 Entomobrya nivalis
TTATGAGAAATTTGATAAAACTGTTTTTATGAACCTGGAATTGTGTGGGAATCCATTAAAAAAATGGGCTAGCTAATGATTTTATTAGTATAATTTAGCAGCTTAATATTCTTCTTTGCAACAGGGTCGACATCCTCAGAATGAATGTAACGAAGCAATTAAAGGATTCACGCGGGCGAGGTTCCAATCGGGGTCGGGGTACTTCCGGTGGTAGAGGTCGAGGAAGAGGACGAGGCGCCGCTCATTTAAGCAAATCATTTGCTGTTATTAATTTGGATGATGACGATGAACTATGCAATATGGCTTTGGAGTAAGTTCACATTACTTATACGATTATATACTTAAATGTAAGCCGTAAAGCTAACTATTTATTTCGCGTAAACATCTAATTAGGCAAGCTGAGCTTGAAAACAACTCCATTACGAAAGCATTTGAATCCCTCAACAATGCTACAGAACTGGAAGGATTTGATCCCATGTCAGGTACATTTCCTTTTGTCAAATATTGGATTGGTTAGCTATTAATTTTCTCTTACAAATGCATTTCAATCGCTCAACAAAATCTTGTATGAATTGTGGCGTAGGTAGCATGTGGATCTATCCTACCAACCGGCCGGTTCGTGACTATCAATTCGAAATTGTAAAGACTGCCCTATTCAATAATACTCTAGTCAGCTTACCAACAGGTTTGTCTATTGTTGTGGAACAGTACAGTGTAATTTTGAGAATATTCAAGGGTATTCATACACTACATTTTATTTAATTTTAGGATTGGGCAAAACTTTTATCTCTGCTGTTGTCATGTATAATTTTCAACGCTGGTACCCGACTGGACTCGTTGTGTTCTTAGCTCCAACGAGACCACTTGTTACACAGCAATTGGACGCATGTCACAACACTGTGGGAATCTCTCCAGCTAAGACGGTTGAACTGACGGGACAAATTGCTCCTAAGAAACGTGAAATGTTATGGAAAACTAAAACTGTGTTCTTTCTAACACCACAAGTCATGTTGAGTGATTTAGAGCGAGCTTTTTTTAATCCGGAGAATGTACGCTGCGTTGTCGTCGACGAAGCTCACAAGGCACTTGGTAATCATGCTTATGTGCAAGTGATTGCTAAAATATCTCAGAAAAATCGACTGTTTCGCGTGTTGGCCTTGAGTGCAACTCCTGGAGGTGACCTACAAGCTGTAAAGCAGGTAATTTTGATATGCTGGCCAATATGCCTTTTTAAACTTTACGTGATGAAGAATGATTTTTGCAACATTGATGTGTTCATTTCTCTAGGTTTTCAAAAACTTACTAATAGCTCGTGTGGAATTACGCTCTGAAGATTCTCTTGACATTCTTCCGTATATTCACGAAAAGAAAAGTGAAAAGATTGTGGTCAAACTTGATTCGTATTTAAAAAGTGTATATGACCAAATGACTGAGGTAAGTATTTTTACAGTACAAACACGATTAATTCTTTATAATGACATTTGTACCTTATCGATTACACATTTGTTAAATTTAATTACTTTTAATACTTTAGGTTTTTCAGATATATACTGGTAAGCTAATGAAGTGCAACGCGCTGAGTGGACGAGATGGTACATCTTATTCAAAATTTCAAGTAAGTATTTGGACAAAGTTGAGGATCCAAAATCAACGGAGTTTTTATGAAAAGTGTACATGTGTGGCTTATTTACATTTTAATGTAGATTTTGAAGGCTCGAGACACATTTCGTCAAAATCTTGCCCCCAAGATTCCCAATTATCAAAAAGGTTACATTGAAGTTGACTTTGCAGTCTGTATATCTTTGGCCCATTCGATAGAAATACTGATTAGTCATGGTCTGCGCACTTTCTACATATTTTTGCACGGTAATTTTATAACTTTTAGACTAACGATACAAATTACTAACTGAAATCAATTCAAATCATGGAAATAAAACGTTTTACTATCAGGGGTGCTAAACAAAGAAAAAGGAAATGCCGCTGTAACTGCCGAGTTAAGGAAAAATACACTGATGCAAACTTTGCTGGATGAAGTACAACAGAAATTGAACATTTCGGCAGAAAATTCTACCTTCGATTTCGATCTAAATGTATCCGGTCTTTTTTCGAAGGTATATTTTATACACGTATGTGAGTTTTTACTACTATTTACAAACTTCATTATCCGATTGCATCAATTTATGATTTAGGTGGGCAGCCCTCGTGCTAATGTTACAAATCGATCGTTTTTACACGAAGAGGTGGATTTCACTTTAAGTCATCCGAAGTTAAAAGTATTGAAAGATATTGTGCAGAAACATTTCCTTGAATATGAAACCAAGAATACGACGACAAGAGTGATGATATTTAGTCAGGTAAATAATTTAAAATTGCACTACCTTAACATTATTGTTTTAAAGTTCGAATCTAAAAGCAAATTTGATCTGATGTTTTTTAATATTTAGTATCGTGATAGTGTTCAAGAAATCGGTAATATGCTGAATTCACTTCGCCCAATGGTGAAACCCATGGTATTCATTGGACAAGCGAATACCAGCTCTGTGGGCCGTGGGTTAAAACAAAAGGATCAAGTACAGGTAGTGCAGCAATTCCGGGATGGTGGCTTCAACGTACTCGTGTCCACTTCCGTTGGCGAAGAAGGCTTGGACATTGGCGAAGTGGACTTGATAATTTGTTTTGATGCAAGTAAATCTCCTACGCGCTTAATTCAGCGAATGGGTCGTACTGGAAGACAACGGGAGGGAAAAACTGTGTTTCTTTTAACTCATGGAAAAGAGGAAAAGGTACGTTTTAAACTAATTCTACGTTATAATTGTTAGTGCTGACAGTTTAAATATTTTTGTGTGTTGATTGTATTTCAGAGCTATCTTGCTAGTTTCAGCCTGCATTCCAGCATTAGTAGAAGCATAACTGATCCACAGAAGCTTGAACCATTTTTGTACAAGCAAAGTCCTCGTATGGTGCCTGCAGGTATGTGTGTCCGTGATTGGTTTTTAACTGTTGGCTAATTTTGCGCATGTAATCATGCATGATCAAACATTTATCTTACACTTGCAGGCGTGGATCCAACTTGCTACAAATTATCCGTCGTTTTGACAACTGAACAGAATCCCGATCATCTACCTGAGCCGATGGAAGTGGACATTGATGACGAAGAACCTGGTATTAGTTTCTTCGTTTATAATCTCACTATATCATTTGTGTGATCAAAATGCATTGTTAATTTTTAATTAATTAATTAAAAGGACCATCCAAGCCGATCCCAGCCCCAGTGCCATCGAAAAGCAAAAGAAAGCAACAACCAAAGACTGCAAATAAAAAGAAAGCTGGTTCTGATGTGTCTTCAAATAACATAGCAAAGTTGTTTGAGCGAATGCACAAGGCATCATCTCAATCTCAACCCTCACCCCGCAGAAGAGAGGAATCCGTCCCAGTCGTCGTAGATCCTCATCCTGTCATTACGATTAAGGATGATGATGACTATGGCAATGAAGAGGGAATGCACGTGCACATGTTACAGGATAACAAAGCATTTAATACATTCTCGGTGTATCCAAAAATATTTGATACTGATAAGACAGATAAAAACGATTGGAAACCTTGTACAACTTTCTATAAAAGGAAATTCCCACCTACCACATCTATTAGTGTCATTGCTAAAAAAGCTGGTATTAAAAACTTAGATAAGCTGCTGCTAGATGATAAGGCGTTGGCAGCAATTGAATATAGTATAAAGTCGAGGGAGTCGTTTTCCTACTTGAACGAAGAGTTTTGTGAATGTGGAAATCCGATAGAACCACACGTTGCTGAACGTGAGATGAATCAGACGAAGGCTATCCATTGCACCTCTAAAAATCATGACGTAGAAGGGAAAGCTTATAAAAACAAGCCTAAACAAGATGAGAGAAAAGTGAAGGCATATCATGACGCTTCCAAAGATCATCAAGCAGAAACAGGGAAGAATACTTATCAGAGCAACCTTAAAGACCATGACGTAGCGAAGAAGACTAATCATAATACCTCCACAAATTATGATACAAAAAAGAAGGCTACGGTTACAAATAGCAACTTTGAAGATCAAGAGATGAAAGGAAGTACTTATAATAACTCTAACTTAGAGGTGAAAACACATCATGAAAACATCGATGAACTTGCAGTTTTGGACGAACCATTCATCGACGAAGAGTTTGATATGGCAATGTTTGATGACAATTTCTTCGATGACTCACCCCCAAATAAAGTGGAGGAGAATATTTCTCGTGATACTCTTTGTAACAAACCAACTCCAGCCCCAATGACCCCACCCAAAGAATCTTCCTCGGATGATGAGATTAGAAGCGAATATTCTGCTTCACCTGAAGTTGGACAAAACCGATTTCTCGACAGACTACAAAAACTTAGATCAAAAAAAGCACAAATTGCACAAGTTGTACCTGAGAAAAAAGTACCAACTATCCAAGTTGTACCTCAAAGAACAGCTGGAAAAGGCTCTCTTAGTCGCGGCAAGCGGTGTGACGACATTCTCAAGATTTCTTCTGCCTCGAGTTTAAATACATCATTGGAAACCAATAAACAAAATTCCAAGCAGAGATTACAAGAAATGGATGATGACATATCGATTGAATACTGTAAACTAGCCAGCTCAGCTCATTCAACTGTCAAATTCACTGATGATGGTAGCAAGAAAGAAACGGTTGCAGCTCCAGTTATACCAACTAAAAAGTTCAAATTTAAGAAGAAAACGTTATCCATCGATACAGCACATGTGGAAGATCCAAAACCAAGAATTCACGAAAAATCTCCGTCATTATCTCCCATACTTAATCTTCCGTCCTCGGGGTTCCGGCCGTCTGGGCCACTGTCTAGAACACGTAACCCCCCACCCCCATCACTCCGAATATGTGACCCAGTGTCCCCCACACCTGGTACCCGTTCTTCATCACTTCTGAAACCACAGGCATTGTCTCCCATACTTAATCTTCCGTCCTCTGGATTCCGGCCGTCTGGGCCACTGTCTAGAACACGTAACCCCAAACACCCCTCACTCCGAATATCTGACCCAGTGTCCCCCACACCTGATACCCGTTCTTCATCACTTCTGAAACCAAAGGCATTGTCTCCCATACTTAATCTTCCGTCCTCAGGATTCCGGCCATCTCGGCCACTGTCTAGAATACGTAACCCCCGACCCCCGTCACTCCGAATATCTAACCCAATTTCTCCTACACCTGATTTCCGTTCTCAATCACTTCGAAAACCAAAGCAATTGTCTCCTGTACTTAATTTCCGTTCCCCAGAACCCCAGCAACGTAAGTCATTGTCCCCTGTACTTAACCCGCCATCCGCAGAATCTGAGGAAGACGAACCATTGTCTCCTTTACTTAACCTTCTGTGCGCAGAACCTTGGGAGCCTGAGCCATCGTCCCCTATACTCAACCTCCCATCCTCAAGCCGCGGTCAACCTTCTGCTTCGGTGAAATGCAATTTGTTCGGTGGTAATGAATCCCCGTACGTACTGGAACGTAATATAGTTAGACCGAAACAAAAAAAGGACAAAAGAAACCCTTATATTGCCTCCCAAGCTGATGCCAGTGGAAGTGAGACTTCCTTTGAAGACGAAAATGAATTTGAGTATGAAGGGCTGGATGACATGGATGATTCCTTTGTTACTAATGATGGCGATGATACAGTGACACCTAGGTAATTGTTAACGTTAATTAGTTGGAATTGTGACAATTTTTATCATTATGAATCCTCGTCAATTAGCTAGCTGAAATATGCAAGGGACATAGAGTAAAGTCAACAATAATTCTTATTTTCTAGTCAACAAGCTATGTACCTGGAGAGCGTAAAGGATTCTATTCCAGCAAGGTTTGGACGTATTGAAAAACCACTCTCACCTAGAAATTACGGAAGCCCAATGGACGAAACTGGGGAAACCTATGAAGATGTATGGAAAGAATATTCCGTGCTTCTAAATTGTTATTCAATATTCAATTTTGTCTTATAAAACTTAACTTTCATTTAATTAACAGGATTCATTTTGTCAAGGAGATGATGAGGTTGAATACATGGATGTTGGAGCTTTTACACAAGCTATGAATGTAGCTAAAAAGGAAATAGCCGTTGGTAATTCGGGTCGACAAACTCGTCGCGGAAAAATGGATGCCAAGCCGGTTCAAAAGTCGGGTACTAGTCGAGCGAAACAAAGAAAACGCATTGTTGTAATGGACGATTCCAGTGACGACGATGATGATTTTAAATAACTTAAAATTCGTTCTACGATGATGCTTTTTTACTTTTTATACATGTTACCGTGATCGCTATTTTAAACGAGAAAAAGACTTTTAGAAATAATGACTTAAACTTGAATCAGGGGAATATATGACATTTTACATATATCATTTCTGTGGAAAATAAACTAACTACGTTTATTGCAAAAAAAATAATACTTAAAAATCATGGTACACATTATTGTTTGGTATTTTTTATTCATATCATTATTTAATACATGCTTTTATCCTCTTGAACTGGTTCGTACGTACGTTCGTGCTTATTATTGAAATTATTAGTAGGGTTAAAATATTTTTTAGATTCCTTGAGTTCAGTACTATACCTGTCCGGTCTTATGTAACGTCGCACACAAGAGAATCCACGTATCCATGGATGTAAATACCTTTCTTCTATTTTGTGGTTATTACACAGCCCTAAATTTAGTTAATAAGAAGTATTCCATACGTGTCTTAGTTTTGAACGTAATAAAATCTTACTTATGCTTTAAGAAATATATGGAATAACTGTAGTACTAACCTCCAGTAGCAATTGATACAAGGCAGCCTATAATAGTTGTGATTACAGCTCCAATGAAAGGATACAGGATGTAGGACAGAGTATATAATTTCTCTGGGAATCCACTGTTGAACGTTAGTGCATATCGGGGAATATTTTTGTTATACATTAGTTTTTTTTGTTTGTTTTTTGCGTTAATTTTTAGAATAATGTTAGTTCACTCACAAATCCGGTATTGCTGGATTAGTAATATTTACAAGTTTAGAAAAGTCCGTTTCTGCAGGACAGTCATCAATATCCGTGGGTAGACGCGGATATAAAGCATACTGTTTCCCCAAAATAAAACTATTTACTCCAATGAACATCATTGTCACCAATCCACAAAGCATTCCAACTATAGCGCCCTGAAATAGATTATCACTCAATTCAGTAAAGAAGAAAATATATGACATGTTTGCACCTTTGTTCATAATGAAAAAAAAAATTAAACACTTGCAAATTTATTCATGAAAGGTATAAACAATCCACAAAGAAATATTCCCCCTAATGGTCCACTTGTTGCTCCAACTGCAGTCATTGTAACTTGGAATATCGCTCCAAGATTTTGTGCACCAAAAGCCAGAAGTACACTCAATACCCCATATATAACAGCTTTTGAACAAACCAAATTAAAATATTAACTATTGAAATTATATGCACTATTGACATTCATTTTTGGAACATCAAGATATTCGTAGTTAAAATGGCTTACCTAGAACTTTTGTACACTGGGCTTGAGAAGTACTTTTCATGTTTTTAAATAGGTTAATCTTCGCCAAAAAATCTTCCCATGTTACCGCAGAAAGCGAATTAAGTGTTGATGAGACCGAACTAAATATCGACAATATATTTAGTTTTATAATTTGAAACATCAAGTGTTTTTGACAGTTAATGACCATTTACCTTAAAACTGCACTAAAAATACAAGATACGAAAATTCCCATCATTCCGGGAATAAAAGCCAGTTCTTCAATTACAAAATATGGTATAATTGCATCTTGTTTGCTAATATGCCCAAGCAAAATCGGGCAACATCCCGCATAAGTTGCAACGACTATTTAAAATAAAACCCTTTTAACAATTTTCTTACATTTTAAGCAATTAAAACAAATTATGAAATATCATATTCATTTACTGCTTATTCCAGTAAACAGGACAATCGTCATTGTAAAAACTTTAAGTGGAATGGTGAATAGAAGCGCCCTATGTAAAGTATATATTTGGTGAAAATTATATTAAAATTACGCACCCACACATAAATGGATTAATGCATCGGTAATCGGTAATCATTACTTGACTGCTGTACGCAGATTAGGAAGGCTGCAATATCTCTGAACCTGTGGCTGATGCGTTCCATACAAAGACATAACAGTGAATCCATAACCAAAGAAAAAGTTGAATGTGTTGTGTCGCATAAATGGATCCAACGTGAAGCTGCAAACATTTTTTTTAATCAAACGGTTTCATTTATATTTATGTATAATGTTTATTATACAAATCTTTGCAAATTGACACGTGCTTGATTGGCTTATCTAACGTTAATATACTGATAATTAAATGAATTAATACGGTTTTTTGTACTGAAATCTATGACCCGAAGAAAGATTTTTTCTCTTATCGTACATGTGTAACGCATGTAATATGCTCTTATTAAGGTGTCAGTGTCAGTAAGTCAGTATGGTAAACATACATGCATACTGTACATAAATGAATGTGAATAATTCACACCGATAAGGTCCCAATCCCAAGGTATTTATTCATACCGACTGGTAAAAATCAATGAATTCATTGATTAAAACTTGATGCCATGATAATAATGTCGAGACTTTACTTACTCGAATAAAACCATTCGACCTTTCTCTGATGCAACTTTGAAGGCCCTTTCGATTCCACCAGCTTTGATAAATCCTTTTGTAACGATCGAAAACATTCCGATGATAATCATAAAGAACTGGAATACATCCGTCCAGACCACAGCTAAAAAAATAAAAAAGAGTAATTTTATATGAATTTTAACATAGCTTTCGAAAATAATATTTTAAATAAAACATACCTTTAAGACCGCCCTAAGTACAAAAAAAACACACAAAAAAACTTGTTATCATCTCCTTTTATTATCACTGGAATATATTGATGCTATATTTAATATTTTTAAATTCATGAATAATTAACTATTCAATATAATCATTAAATCATGTAATTCATTATTTATCAAATGTCAGAGTTCATCATAGATTTCCGATAGATGATAGAGCACTATTGATTGGTCAAGTCATACCGCACCGTCGCGTCATGCCGTCATGCATACGCTTGACTGTCACTGTGGCTATGACACTAACACAACAGAAAAGATCTGGCCTCAAGATGGGTTTCTTGACTAATTTACAATATAAAACTTCAATAATGCCGACAATAATGTTGGATGTTAAAAATACTTCAATTAGAAAACCCTGAACTGAAAAAACTATAGTAAATTAATGCTATTTTTTTAAATCATAGTTTTCATCGTGATATTCAAGCTCTAGAATTTGGCAGAAAAATTAGACCAAGATGAAAAAGGTAAGTTGATAATGTATTCAATGAAAGTAAGGATATTTGTGGTTCATAAACTACTTTTTGCCAAATTGATTTTGTCTGATGATTCGCAAATAATTTTACTGTATGAACGAATCCTATTATTATAGTAATTAAAACCATAATTGGCTAGTGTAATGTAATTTACATACCACAGAGGTGTAAACTGTGCCAATCACGCCTATCCCAGTGATAGAGAGCCATATAGGTAAACCCTACAACAGATGTGAATATAGTGAACATCTTCGTTAATAATCTAATAAATATTTTAGAATCATCCTTTTGCATGTTGACTTTGAATTAACTCACGACAATCGCTTCCAAGGCTATAGCGGGGGCGTAAAGCACAACTGCATTAATGAGAAGAATTTGAAGAATGAATGTAAACGAAGTGAGCCATCTCACTAAAACGGAATCAAATCTGCGTTCGAGGTACTAAATAAAAACAAGGTAAACGATGATAGTGAGGAATATTATATTCAATATTTTCATTAAATTTTCAAGTTCGAATTTTGATTGTTGGCTTACTTCGTACACACTCGTCAACTTCATTTCATAAAACACTTTGACGTATATAAGTGTTGATAATGGTATGAAAATCATTCCTAAAATTGTCATTATGTAGATTTGTATCCCATATGAATAAATTTCAGCTGGGTAACCTGTAGAGTTAAATGTAATTGGTTAATTTCATTTCTTACTTCTCTTAACCACATAGTTGCATTTTCAAGCTGTTTTAAAATGGTATACCTAAAACTGTAATTGCAGAGAAATAGGTGACTAGCATGCTTGCTCTGGAAATAAAAAAAACAATTAATTTCTTTGAAGTTCTTTTCTAGTTTGCATTACACTTGTGCTGCATAAATAAGTCATTATTATTTTAACTTTTAAAAATAAAGGTTCAATTCTGTGATATGCTTATGATATCTTACGCGATAGGCAACGCTTTCATATTCCTTCCCCCAACCAGCATCTCGTCCTTTGTTTGTTCTCCCACAAAACCATAGTAGAGTCCTATGCAAATTGAAAAGAGGAGCGTCCCAGCCACCGCTATAAAGAGACAAAGTGTAAAGGAACGCAAAACATAAGAATACTGACGGAACATTTAAATTATAATGAATTGGTTACTTCTATTTCGACTAATGTAATCTTACCAATGTAATCGAAAATACCAAAATGGTTAAACCCGAACATTTTAGCGTGAAAGTAATAAATTTTACTGTTCTCTTTAGGAAAATATCGATTCCAATCAGGTTTGCTGATTCAACAGCGAACAGTCCTTTCAGCTTAAGCACTTTTACTTAATGGCAGAATTTAGAAAAAATTCCGAGGTCATAATAATACGTACACTTAATAACGACATAAAAATTCTTCCATGTGTACCACTGAACAACCAACCGAAAAATATCTTGTGACTGTAAAATGATGAATTGATCAATGATCAGTTCATGTGAAATGATTAATTTGTTAAGGGGTACTGATTGAATGCAATCGTTGTTATCATAATCCAAGCAAGGATAAGAAAAACAATCATTGAACAAGCTCCATCCATATGATACAAATGGTCATTTTAATTCATTATTTTTATAAAGGTATCATTGATTCAGAAACTGTATAAATATTTATTGTATTGGAAGTGAGAACATTGAAATCAAATAATCAAAACTCTTTGGTTCCATTAATCCCACGGTGTCGGTCATATTGTAAATTGTAGTTTTGATAAAAAGCATGTGATGTGATATGATGCGATAGTACGGAACGTAACCAAATATAGATGTATCAATAACTTTTTCGATCTATCATGAATGAATTCAATAGTGAGGTAATGGGAAGGATTTAGTACAAGTATGCCTAATGTCCACTTAAAAGCCAATAATCTTCGATTATAAAGTGATCAATGATTACTGATTACAAAGATAACGATAAATTTAATATAGCATAAGCATAACTGATCTTTTAAAATTCTTATGAACAATCACGATGATTAAAAATGCATGCAAGTTTTA
>JAQFZH010004811.1:0-11405 GCA_034695485.1 Entomobrya nivalis
GGTCCTTCGCATCTTTTGAACATATTTTTACAATCACATCGCAAACATTTTTTGATCCTTCTGAACCAGGATATTTTATCCTAGTGATTGTGCCAGTGACACTTTAATTATTTTAACAGTGAAATTAATGTGACTAGATCGTGGATCAACCTGAAAGAGCCGCTATTAACGCACTTTTTCATCAAAGGGTTGAGGCGATCACTTTTAAGTTCACTAAATAAATAAATTATCATTTTCTTTTATCATTTATTTTATTTTTTTGACAGAGTAGTTAAAGTGACACGGTCGTGGATCATACCGAAACAGCCGCTATTAACGCACTGTTTCATTGTGGTATGAGGCGATCACATCTGACGACATTTTAAAGTTCATTGTCATTTAAATAATAAATAATCTTCATCCCTTTTGTCAATCAATTAGTTAAGTGCCGGTGAAATACTTAGTGTCGGTGTTTTACTTTGTGTCAGTGGAATCATGGCTCAAGTTACGTTACGAGCTGGGCGTCATGCGTCATTGCAGAGACTGTTGGTAACAATACAAGCAATTGATTCAACCACAGTTACAGCAGCTGTACTTCAATCTCTAACTGAAAATGCAGACAGCAACTGGGAAAAGTTGGAAGAGGCTAACGAAGCCGTTCTTGCAGTCGCTGCTGATGACGCTGCTATGCAAGTGCAATTCAATGCATTTGCACCCATGGAGCAGAACTACATCGCCGTCAAAACAGAGTTGTACGATCTCAAGTCTAAACTGACATTACCCCAAGCACCACCACCGACACTTACAAATCTGAAACTTCCTCAGATCACACTACCCAACTTTGATGGCAAATACGAAGATTGGCCTACATTTTCAGACCTCTTCAAAGCAAGCATTCACAACAACACAGCACTATCCGGATCACACAAATTACAATATTTGAAAGCATGTCTACAAGGAGACGCAGCAAGCATCGTCAAGTCATTCACCATAACAGACGCCAATTACAGTGAAGCATGGAGTCTGTTGGAATCTCAGTTTGACAACAAACGAGAGATCATATCATCACACGTGAAAAGGCTAATTTTCCAGCCTTCACTCAAGCATGAGTCAGTATCAGCATTGCAAGAAATGCTTAACATCTCATTGGAAAGCATCCGTAGTCTAAAGGTTTTGGGACAAGAAACCGATAAATGGGACGCATTCATAATTGTGACGTTAGTTGAAAAGTTTGATAGTGACACCAAGGCCGAGTGGGCAAGATCACTCAAGGGCACCAGTCCATCAACGTTTCAAGAACTTCATGATTTTATCATTCAGCACATCAGGACCCTACATGCAAAGGGTTCAACAAATCAATCATTGTCAAGAGTGTCGGTGAACAACAGTGCAAGTGCACCGAAACGTATCAATACACATCATACTTCAGTACAACCTTCATGCCAACATTGTAAAGGTGATCATCAGTTGTTTCAGTGCGCACATCTGAAAGACATGGCACCTGACAAACGATATGACGTTGTAAAGAAGCTAAATTTGTGCCTCAATTGTTTACGTGGTGGGCACTCATACAAAGAGTGTCGGAGTGCATCAAAGTGCCGGTTGTGCAACAAGCCACATAACACTTTCATCCATTTTGACCAGACTCCACCGACACATTCATCAACTGTTCAACAGAGCAGTAGCAACAATCAACAACTCAACATAAACACCACATCATTACATTCTGATTCTCCTCGACTCTTGAAAACAGCACTAGTGGACGTGTTTGACGCTTCAAATATCAAACATCAAGTGCGAGTTTTTATTGACGAAGGAGGAGAAGGAAGCCTCATAAAGGAAAAAACAATGAATCGGCTGGGTTTAGAAAAGCAAAGAACGGATTTCCTCATATCTGGAGTGTGTGGTGCACAAGCCAGCAGGTCCAAATGGAGGACTCATATCCGCCACTTCTCTAGAATCAATAATGAACATATTGATGTAGAGTTGTTCGCTGTGCCAAAAATCACAAATACAATCAACCGTTTTAATCATCCTAACCCACATACATCATGGGATCACCTTAAAGACCTTCAGTTAGCAGATCCAAGATACTATGAAGGTGGAGATGTAGACATTTTACTTGGGGCTGACACTGCTCCTTACATTTTAAACTCATCAATAAAACGAGCAGACAGGAATGCACCTGTTGCTCAAGATACTATCTTTGGTTGGGTTTTGACAGGCAATGTCATAGATCTACAGCCACAACGATCATATCAATCAACACTCAAAATCAACGGTTTCAAGTTTTTAAACACCGACACACTTCATAAGATCAGTCAAGCTATGAAAGTGCCACCACACAAGACTTTATCCACACAATCAACGCCAGTTTTCAATCGGGATGAAATAGTGCCTGCAGACTTACAACCTGCAAGGTATAATAACCAGTTTGATCATGGTGAAAGTTCTCCAAAAAGATTCGGTGAAACTTCTCGTTTAAATAACACAGTACCTGCAGACTTACAACCTGCACGGTACAAAATACAACAAATTCGCGTAAAAGTGCACATTCCAAAGTGTGTCAGTGTCTCTCAAACTTTAAACAACACAGTACCTGTAGACTTTCAACCTGCATGGTACAACCATCTACATGATTCTAACAAACATCACCTTCCAAAGTGTGTCAGTGAAACTTCTATTTGTGATACAGCTGCACCTGCAGATTTACAACCTGCATCGAGCAGTGACCAAGAAGAGCAAAACAATGTTCTTTGTCCAAAGCGTGTCAGTGGGTGTCCTAATCGGGATAATAGATTACCTGCAGATTTACAACCTGCACGGTACAGCTATCAGAAACTCAACAAACGAGTTCTAAAGAGTGTCAGTGTATCTTCTCAAGATTCCACGATACCATCATCCATTACATCATTCTACCACATCATCCTCCGACACATTCAGGCATTTATGATGTGCACCTTGCTACTTTTCATGATGGATTTCAACTGTAACCCTCAGCTTGATTTTTCAGTGCAACTTTGTATTTGTGTCATCGTGTTGATGGACAACAAACTCAACATTTATCATAGACTTCTATCGCTTCCAAACTTTCGAATTACGAGTGACAATAACTTTTATGTCTTGATTGATACTACGTATGCAATGGTGGGGAGTGTTCAGAACGTGTTCAGCTTTACCCTTTACATTTCTTATAAATTGTTTGCATTCCTTTTTTATCAAGTAGCCCTTCTGGCTTCATGTAGATTTCATTCTAGAGTGTCGGTGATGACACCTATCCTTGTCTTCTTGTACTATTGTTTTTTACCAATTCTGAATTGTATCATTGTTGTATTCCAGAATCCATAATGTACATGAGGCAGAAGCCATGCATCTGCCACATCATCAATGAGTTGGAAGCATCTTTTCTTTTGTACTTTACCTTAACCTTAACCTTGACTGTGTCTGTGTACCATAATGTACATTACCTTCGGCACATTCTCCTTTACTCACTTACTACTTGCTTGTAAGCCAACACGGCTGCACGTCTCCTGTAACTTGTATTAATTTTGTGTGACCTTTGACTTTTCCTTTAACTCTACACAGAAAATTCGCTAATTGTGTAAGAGCATTAAATTACTTATTTAACTATTCGAAAACCAAATTACCTGTTTTTTCATATTATTTATTTGTGCAACTTGTCAGTTTAATTCGCATCTTTCACATCATTTATTTCTACAAGTGTGCCGGTGAATTAATGAACAGTTATCATTTTTCCACACATTTAATCATTCTCATCAGTTAAATTCATTTCGAGTCGCTCTCATTAAAAGCGTGGTCCTTCGCATCTTTTGAACATATTTTTACAATCACATCGCAAACACGTGAAGTTTTGTCTGCTGGAAAGACCCACCAATATTCTATGTGCTCACTTATAATCTGTTCTTGTGATTGTGATCTATGTTTATGTGGTTAGTTTGGCTGCACCTGTGATTCGCAACTTGTTTGCATTTTTTAAAGTGGGTAATTTTTTTTTAAATTTCATTTTCTATTTTTTTGAAGTGTCTTCATTCAATTATAAATCATAGTTAACATGCAAGTGCTGACATAACCATAAAAATAAAACCTGATAAAACGGCCACATATGCTTTTGCCTTTAATTCCTGAGTAAATATTTTATCAAGAGATTTCACAGAAAGCTGTAAATTGATAAAAAAAAGTTCAAAGGCTGTAGTTTTATAGGGCGATTTGCTCCAAAAGTCTTCTACATAATAAGTACTCAGTGAGATTTGTAGGTAAATACATTTTGGATATGTTTATAATAGAATGAAAGCCAAATGGAAAGCGCAGTATAGTCTGCAAAGCATTAAAGCAAGTTGAGTAATCCGTTAATTAAAAACTGGATGCTTTATTAGATTATTTAAATGGATCGGCATAAACCTTCCAGTATACTAATGGTCATTGATGTAACCAATGAAAAAATACTTGAGAATAGTCAAATGGTTTATGTTAAATATGATGGAAAGGTAAGTGCATTTTCATAATAATTCCAACATTTTTAAGCTGTTGTAGTCTAGAAATTTTTAAAAATTAGGTAACTCAGTCATTCGTTAAGTTAGTGGCTTCACTATTATCTAGTTACAATGTAACTTATTATTGAGCAGCTTCACCGGTCGATTACTTTTAGTTTGGGTTTGTTCAAAAAGTGAAAATAAACCATTGGCTGGCTAAAACCATGACGAATACAGTATAACACATGGGATTTGTGAATAAAAAATGATAAGAAGCTTGTTATTTCTCAATGCCATTAATCCTTAGATGGACTATTTGATCCGATTTACGCGAAGCTATCATATATCAAGAATTAAATATTAACCTTATAATATTTTCAAGTATAATTGTAAAATATTTCCTAATATGTTTGCATTGTTTTACACAAAATTTCCATCTTTTGTACACGATATCCCAAAGTCCTCATAATAAGTAAATTCTTAAGCAGTCCTTGTCGGATATGGGTAACCTGACATGTGATCACGTTTTCTTGTCTTCTGTGCATTTTCTACACCCACGACTTTCACAAAACCAAAAGTGTGTTTAAGTTCAACTTTGTGTGAAACCTGTAAAAAAGCAGGGTATCTAAAATTTACAAGACTCAAGTGAACATAGTGCTTAAACCATTTTCTATTAATAGTGTTAAAAAATCTAGAAAATTGTGTGTGATAGACCAAAATAAATACTTGATAATGGATTAAAGTGCCAAATCACTAGGGCCACCATTTTTGCAACAAAATATCCGCTGAATTGCTCTAACCTTTTCCCAAATTACAATTTGGTTTTCAAACAATGTTTTGAAATGCAATAGACAGGCACTTGAACCTAAAACTTATATGAACATTTTTTGTGGAGCTTCTGTCCATTGAAGTGTTGCTGTAGGCATATACGGTGGATATATGGCTTTATCAATGATATAAATACTGTAAATCTCGTACTAGTAATACCATATATATCTTTGTTTTATTACCAAGCATAAAATGAAATCGAACAAGGGAACCAAAAATAACTTCAGGACAAAAAGACGGATTTCCCCATGTGAACTTTCTGGATCTACTTACATTGAGCTAACATTACATTTTATCCCATCTCAGATCAGCGTTATATTTACGAACAAAAGATATGGCCAAAGTTCTATAGAGGTCAACGGTTATAGGAAATCATATCATTTAACATATTGTTAGATCATTTGTCCAAATTTAGTGATAGATGATGAGTGAACAAAGTTTGTTGCGTGGGTTACCAAATTTCAAAGACTTTTTTTATTGTTTTGAAAACGCGGTGAAGTTGGTTTTTTAGCATCTATTCAACAAAACATACTGTGGGCCGAAATGCCACAAAAACTGCTTTTATCGTCAATTATAAACTAAATCGGTATCGAACAGTAAACAAAGTTGGAATACAAGACAAGTAATATATTACCTTGTCATCGTTTAACAACTTAGAACAAGATTAAACAAAACAAGTAAAAAGTTTCGCTATTCACAAGATAGCTGCTTTGCAGAAAGAATTATAATAATTTTAGACAAAACTTTCTCGTAGATTTTTATATTTTTTTTAAATTTAGTTCTCCTTCTACTTTCGAGAGAGAAAGTTTGTTTCAGGTGAACAGTATACTCGTCACGACAAAATGTCTGTTTTCTAAATGCAAATAAGGTTGTCAAGAAATACGTTGTTTAAGGTATGTTTTCTAAGAAATGCTCGAGTTCTTTTTCAAATATATATTTGCATATACTTTTATTTTATCAAACGTGGAGCGTTTTCATGAATAGTTATATCTATGCTTGTTTTTAAGCGCTGGCTTAGGCTATAGCAGCCAAATGTAAAAATATATTTTTTTAGTATGAATGTTCTTCCTTTGGTGTTTCATTTTAATATCGAATTTACAATTGATCATTCCGTGACGTACTTTCCTCAGGAAATAAAAGACAATAAATTTATCATATGCACAATCAAGATATCTTCGCATATCTGTATTTCGTAATCAAACGAATTGTTCTCTTGCTTCAAACAGCCAAGTACGAATTCTTAGTAGGTTTGTCTTGTGACTCTACCTAAATAAAAATAATTAAGTGTATTCTTAGTAGTACTCTTAAGCTTCTGATAAAGCTTTGCTTATCGTTCCATTGCAATATTGTGGCTGATCACTATTCTAGCAAATTTACCATCCACATTTATGGTAGAATATGTTCAAAATCAGGACACAAATTTCGACAAGTGCAAAGAGGTAAAAAAATTACATTTATACAGTTTGTATGTGTTGCGCTTGCAACATAAGTACGTGGAAAAAATATTTAGTCCTCGTTCTGCTACAAATGATAATAAGCATGAAAGTGATGGAGTGATGACACACTCACAAGGAACCCTTCCCAAGTGTGAGTTTCACAGAGCTTAACGAAATGTGGATTCTAGGACAGTTTTTATCGTAGATTAAGATTCCGGAGACATTTTGCTGTAAAATTGATATTAGGTTCCTGCTTCAGTACTTAGCTTACGTCTTAAATGCATAAACTTTCCTTCAAAAACTTATATGCTATTTGGACTAAAACTAGGCTGTATTTCTTTAATGGATTTTATTGAATATTTACGCGTAGAAACATCGTCTAAGTAAATTTTTGATAAAAATTTATTGTTACAAGCCCGTAATATTCATGTAATCTGCCAAAAAACTAGCCATTTCTTTAAATACGGATGTAAAGACCATACTGGTGTCAAGACCAAATGTCAACTTTACAGCAAATTGTCTTTGTAATCTTAATCTACGATAAAAACTGTCCTAGAATCTGCATTTCGTTAAGCTCTACGCTACTCACACTTGGGAAGTGTTCCTTGTCAGATATCTATAAATAGGTAACAAGGTCCATATACAAGTTTTGTAAGCTTTTACATGCATTTATACATGCGTAAATAATGTTTTTTTAAACATATTTCCCAGCAGGTTGGAAAATGATAAAAAGTAGAAATTCAAAGGCTAAAAATTTAATAAGGCAATTTGCTCAGTTTCCTCTGCACAATAGGAAATAACAGAGATTTTCGTTTTATAACACGAAAAATAGTTCAAAAGGAGCTAGCATGGGATTTTAGTAGAATGAAAGGCAAAAATCAACAGTGCAGAATAATCTACAAAATATTAAACACAGTTGGATAACTCTTTAATTATATACTTGGATGCTGGTAATGCCTTATTAGAATGAAGTAGATAAACCCAGTGGACTCGTTATCAAAGCGAGGTAGCTGAAACATTTCTAAAAATTATTAATGATATAACCCATGATTTAGAGTGATAGTATAGCTTATGTTGGAATATTATATATTATATAAAATACGTCTGCGGAATATTCAAAATTAACCAAATAGATAATTTAATTTTAAATTTTAATTGTGGTGAAATATAACGTCGTATTATCTATATTTTTTGGATTATAAATTAATACATTAGAATCCCATTTTTACAGATACCTTTATTGGGCTCCTTTGGAGCAACAATTGTATACGAAAGTTTGCGATTTCTACTGTTTAACGTAATGGTGTGTTTGTACCTGATTCGAGGTAAGATACACTACGCATTAAATATTTCTAAAGAAAAAAAAATATATATGCTCGTTTAATATATTTGGATCGTTTTTCTATGACATATAGCTACTACCAAAATACGATCTTCCATAAAACATCTCCGAGTTTTAAAGGTAAGTCATTTTTTATTAATTTATGTAGCAATAAGTTTAACATATTTTTCCAGCTGCTGTATTCCACTACGTTTCAAAAAGTTAGGAATTGCTCACTCATTCATGACTAGGTTTGCTAGTGTTATTCACAAACTAACGAATTATTGTGCTGCTTCACTGACCCATTAGTGTGAGTTTAAATCTGAGCGCGTAACTCAATCTAGTTGGTTTTGAAAAGTAAAAGTATTTACTATCTGAGCTTTTGGTTGACAAAAAAGTAACGTCAACGTAATAGTGAATAGAAATGTGTTATCCTGTACCATATAGTGAAATCTATCATGTAGGGAGATAGAAAATTGGATTTGTGAGCGAAGTAAGCTTAAAAGCTTGCTATTTTCTGCTTTGAGTAGACCATATTTAGAGGAATAGATTCGATTTGCAAACACAAAATAAATACATCACGCATGAAATATTAACACGATAAGGTTTTTTTACAATCCCATTTTTTTGGTATTTTTCTTTTTTTTGGAAAAAATTATCCCACGGGGCTTAAAGATGTGTAGCTTCTTAAGCCAATTCTGGTTCGAAATGGGAAATCCAAAGAACTATACAAAACTAAATGTTTATAAGGTAATATTTGAGTGCAAACATATTTTGTTTGTCAAAATGAGAAAAGCTTTGGCTCCATTACCAAAATCCCATGATACTTTTCAAGGTCCAAAAAAGGAAGAATAATAATAATGTAAACATTACAGAAAATTCTTACATTTTGATAAATTGCATAGTATAATAAAAATTAAAACACTAAATGTAAATAGTTCATGTCGCTTTTATTTTAATAATTTTTGAACCTACTGCAATTACTTCAAAGATTATCATGGTAGATTAAGCAATAAATCATTTTAAATATTTTCCCTAGCTTGTCCAGAACGAACGACTGAGAAAAAGAATACAACAAGTGAGATTTGTGTATCTACACACATTCGTATTTGTACTCAACTGGTTCCCAAATGGACTTGGCCTCTACCTCTACAAAATATTTAGCCGACTTGGATGGACAACAGACTACGTCAAATTTCTCACTCCATTCGTCTTTCTCAACTACTCTGCATTCGTGCTATGTCCATTAAGTTATGTATTTTTGCTGGAGGACATTCCCTGCAGAAAATTTTTCTTCCCGTTCTTCACCAAGAAGGCGTCAAATTTACCAATAGCCATTGAACATATTGAACTACGTGAACCAGAACAATTTGGTTGGAGAGTGGACCCAATAATTAAACATAAATCGAATACCGCCCCAAAAGAAAAATCTGCAACTGCTTCGAACAAAATCGAAGCTAGAAAAGAAGAAAGTCAAGTCAGGATGGATCCTATCGAAATGAGTCAAATGACTACTGTGGGACTCACAGGAACTTCAGGAGCGAAATTTTATACTGCAACTGCAGGTAAATCGGAACAAAAACCTGTCTACACTCCAGGTCCATCTATACCCACATTGCTAACACCAACAACTTCGGCTAAACTTCAAAATATCACAGTTCAGATGCACAAGCAACCTGAAACTAAGCAGGATAAGGATATGGAAGAACCGAAAAGTAAACCTGATAGCCAAACATCAGAATGAAAAACTTTGCATTAGTTTTAACAAAGTCAATGTTTTTTGAATGTGATAAAAATCTCGACAAGTAAATGTTATGTATTTTAATTACGACAAATGAAATCTGATAACAATTAAATAAATAATTGAAGTCCTTTAAAACTTTAAAACCAGAACTCAGTCCAATTCAAAGAACAAAAAAAAACGTTTCTATTTCATCCGTATCGAATTTCTGTTTAAATTTCGAGTTTTCTGGCATACTTTTCTTTACACACGATCAATACGAGTAGCCTGTTGAACCCAAAGAGCCTAGCTATGTATAGGCAAATGTTGAGCAGGTTAAGAATAATGAATGTGGTTCCCAAGGATAAAGCTCACATACCATGAAACATATGAGATAGGTTGCTCGGCAAAATTTGAAGCGACAACTCCGCTATTCAGCAATAGTTTACATTGGGCTTACATACTTTCACTGTTATATTCCGCTGACAAGCTTTCTATAAAACATGGAAGGATCCCACAATTTGTTTCAGATGTGATAAAAAACGTTCAAGTGGAAAAGAGTTTACTTAAATACTTATTATAACGTTCATTAGTATCCACTCTCATTGTTGAGGGTTTCATCACGTAAACTGCATCCGTTTTTGTTCAACATTATAACTTTTTATTAGCCAAAATATAAACATTACATGAAATGTTCACTAATCTTTCCCACATTAAATTCCCACTATAAACCTAAGCTTAGCTGACGATAACACGAGCGAGGGTAAAGCTAGCTATATTTATGCACGCACTCGATCCTTAACGATCCGATTGAAAAATTCACTGAAACATTTCATTGTGAATAATCTCTAGCTGATTATTTAAATTTAAGTTAAATACTTTCACAATTCCTCTAATAATTCAGCATGAAACTTCATTAGTTTCTGACTTGCAATTGATCTGCATCTGGGGTAATCAGCATACTTTACATCAATCCTGAAAGCTCTAAAGACCGACAAAACGACTTAAGAAATTACAATAATATTATTAAGTCGACTTGAATATCGAACAAATAACGTCAAATTCCTCACTTCATTCTTTTTTAACCATATATTCATCTTGTCTTGCAATTTGATTATTTTTCGAGTTTACCCATTTACTAGAAAGTTTGGTGCTTTTGCTGTAGGTTGTTTCTATTGCAACTTTTTTTTGTGCACCATACATCCAAGCAAACGCAACAAGGTTTTCCTGTAAACGCTAACCGCAATAGACAAAGCGACCATAAACTATTTGGATGGAAAATTGACCCAATTTCCCAAAACTTCATCTTTCAATGGGTGCAACAAAGCAGAAGATCAAAAGGAAGAAATTTCACAGACAGGTTTAAGGTAACCAAAATCAGTGGTATGACTACTTTCGGACCTACACCAACATTTTCTTTTAAACTGAAAAGTTCAACTACAAAAGAAAAATGGACATAGCCATAATACTAAAAAACATAGTCTGTCCGTATTAGCGCAAAAGACCAAAATGAACTTACCATGTTTCGTTTTTGGGTGGACATTGTTCTTTCTGGGGGGTGTTGGATTATAATACCAGTTTCTCGGTGGTATCGGCAGATCCTGCACTATCCAATCTATCTAACTTCCTGT
>JAQFZH010004812.1:0-11404 GCA_034695485.1 Entomobrya nivalis
TCCACTACATGTATGATATTGCCCAACTTTATTTTTTGAGCATAAAAAACAAGAGATAATTGTGCAAACATGCTCTCTTTGAAATAGGCCATCTGCTCCATACTTCTCACTCGATGAAAGTGTAAATTTCGCAATAACTTGTGATACAACAGCAGGTAACAATATAATGGTTAAGAACACATGGAGTGGGGTGATTCTATTAAATTGGAGCCCACGGTTTCTATTAAAAAGCATTAAATAATTAATTATGACCAACTGTGAAAAATAATAAATTTTTATTTTTGATATTGTGCAAAGAACAACTGACCAAAGGCTAGAGAAGAAATTATTGTAAATACATACATACAAAAGGAAAAAATTGCTTGCTGTACGTATTTATATGTCAATGATGATAATATCGATGTTTGAGTTTGTTCTAAAGATTGGGTAACTCAGTTTTTTGCTGACTGTGCCAATTATATTTTCGCGTTGATTGACACTGTTCTAACGTGTATAAAAATTAAAACTCATGTCGAAGGAAATGGAGGAGTTTCTGGATCTACCCCGTTCAAACAAAAAATTCATACGCCATCAAGTCGTTAGCATTTCTACAATAATTATAAGTAGTGTCATTTTTTTTATCAAAGGGGTCTTTAAAAGGTTAGAAAATATGGATCATGTCATGTTCAAAATAATAGACTGTCGAAAAAATTAGTTCGGAAAAATCTTAAATATTTATATACACGCACGACTGATTCTAATTTAGATACTTACCTCCACTCAATATTTGTAGCGCTTTGCAACAAAAATGTGGCAAACTGTCAACTTTAAATTATTTTAATGCGTCATCAGTTTGTGAAACCTAAAACGTCACCAGGCGGGGGAGCATCATCGTCAGTAAAATAAGTACTTTCCCGTCATAAATGCTTTACCGAAAATCCCACTAAAGTGTGCATCAAACCGGAATCATAAGAAAATGATAATTTCAGTCGTTACATCTAACAACACTTTTACTTTAAGCTTTTTTGGCAGCATAACAAATCCTGCCTTGTCTTCAGCAGAAAACTGTGCGCAAAATTTTGTAGACACACGACTTAACCGAATATCTTACAGCATGCGTGTTTTACCATTTAAGTATAAAAAATGTTTTCTTGCCAAAAAAAAATCACAGACAGCTAAGTTATCTACTAGTACCAACATGTATGGAATGCATACTACAAACTGTCTGCAGAGCCTCTTTATATTGCGTACAAACATTTACGATAATTTTATGAGAATGGTAGAATTTCAAAACTCAGTCATGTGGTAGTTACGCAGTACCAGTACCACCAAAGCTCTAGCAGTGTAACAGCGATTCAATCCCATGCGCTAGTAAAAAGTACAGTTTTAAACTGAAAGTGTGTAGTATAACCTTTGCCTTTAGGGTATTATCGTATTATTCTATGGTATGTCTGGGAGTACACAAAAGGATCAACCAAGAGTCTCAATGCTGGATTGACGTGGCTCCTACCACAACAACTACCTATTTTTACTGCAGGCAGCGGAAGGATGCATTGGTTACGCACACAACTTTTTACACAGTCTGACTAACTTTGGCCATGCAAGCGACGGAGGATTTTCATTCATTATTTCTCTGATTCAGATCATAATTCCAAGGTTGTTCGTTGGGTACTTTAAAACTAACGATAGACTATCCAACTACAACCAATAATAATAATGTATAAAAAGTACGCGTGGCGTGGGATGTTTTTTATATTTCATCCAGTTAAAGTGTCCAAGCCCAAACTAAGCTGGGATATCAGCCACAGCCATGGGCTAGCAACATTATTCTCTGCTTCTGCATGGTTAACACAAAAATACACTTTGCATGTCATCATAACTTTATATACCACATCTGGCTTACGAAGAAGAATATTATGTATTTCAGTACAAAGAAAAACAACATAACAACACGCAATACCGTTGTTGTCATTTTGAACTCAACCAGTACTGTCAGTCGAGTCAAGTTACTACTGTGTTCATAGTTTGTAGTCAGCAAAAGAATTACTAGGCCGCAGTATCATATTATTATTCTGTATAGTTTCTTGTGGCTGTGGTTGTGGCGTTAGACCGTTGGAATCAGTTAGAGTTCGTTGTATATCAAGAACGCAACAGGGGTTATCTCACAGAATTTCCGTTGGCTTACACCAACAAACCCATCGAAATACCTAAGCAAAAATGTGCATAGGTATTATGCACGCGTACATTTATAAGAATGGGGTTCGCGTTATTTGATTTTTTATGTGGCATATAAACATACACATATGTACATAAATACATAAATACACTAATACACCAAGACAATGCAATGCGTTCATGTTTAGTTTATACCGCATGAAGTAGACAAAAGGCATATGGAGCCAAGATATACTGCTCAACTCGTTTTTCAGATAAATTTTTCGTATTGGACATGAATAATCATATAATTTTATGCACACGCGGAGTGCGTGCACACTAATTCGAGGCATGATTTCTCCCGCCGTTGTCCATGTCTCATCATAATTATCTTATATATCATTTCACCAGGAATATTTGTTCAATGACAGAGATCGAATATAGCTGGGGAGCAAGCACTAAGCATATGACTGATACATGCATAATGGATACTGGGTGTCTAGACTTTAGACTAAAATTTATCTGGTTTGGGATATGGGTATTCTGGTTTCTGTGTTGTGGGCTGTTGACTCGTTCGTGATAGTGGTCAAAGGACTGCACTACCAAACCAGCAAGATTATAATAGAAAGAAAGGGACCGAGAAGAACATGGAGAATGCATACTTAAAATTGCTGCAGTGATGCACACAATATCGCGCTCTCATCAGCATCCCCACAGGAGGCTTTTCACGGTGTCACAGGAGAAAGCTGATATATCTCCGGTGGCGTGCTACACATTTCCTTTTCTGACAACTCAACTGACGTAAGATATGACACTGTAAGCAAAGCTAGCTGAAACTAGATCCTACCAACCAGACCAACTTTACCATCGACACCAATTGTTTCATTTATGCAATCTTTTCTACCACCATGAGCTCAAAAGAACAATGGAAGCAAAGTCCAAAAATATCTTTGATATGTATAGTTGTATAATTGCTTTCATTCAGGGCACCATGTCCACGCTCTTTGTGTGTGACATGGGCACGAATAAATGTCATGCGGATAATATAGATATGCACACAATATATGTTCTTGTGAGCAATGACAATGAAGTAAATACAAAGATTGTCTCTAGCTATGTTAGCAAAACTCACTGTGTGGTGGAAATCCTGCTTCTTATTATTATGGTTTCCCTTTTGTTCAGCAATTAGCTTCCCACCACTTAGTGGAAATTGAATAAAAGAATAGCTATGCGGTAAAATCATAAAGCAATATACAGCTGAATGGCGAGCATAAGAAACGCGAAGCAAAGCTAAATGAGCTGAATGAGAAAATGTTATTTTTTTAACTTACAGTGGACATCCTCTTCGATTTCGTTAAGCAGAAAAGGCTCATCTTCTTGTTGGTGGGTCGCTCCAATGGTAGGCTGATGTTGCTGCAGCTGTGTCTGCTTCTCAATTATTCCCCCGTGGTGACCCCCAACCACATGGTCGGTGGCCACTTTCACCGAAAGATTTGTCAAAAGGACAAAGACCGAAATTAACACTTTGCCACTGTTGGAAAGTCGACTGACGACACGACCGTTACTCATGCTACTATTCCTACCGCTGCTACTATAACTAGCAGCATCACATTTAGTAAGAGAAGAAGTAGAATTATTACGATACCGCGGAGAAAAATAAACGGTGGTGGCGGCGGTGGAAATTGCGGAACCACCTCTTTTAGTTCTAACGGTGGAGGTGGTGGCAGCGGCTTCTTCTTTGCCAGTAATGTAAGCGTAGTTGAACAAGACCATTTTCAAAATGAAAGAATAAAAATGGATGGAACTACGACGAAGAGAGCATAAAAAACCTACCCACTAAAACTAAAACAACTTTGCGTTGCGTTCTACAGGGAGCAATTACTCTTGATTGGTATTGTGTTTTGTTGCTCCTGATTCTGATACTTGTTTTATCCGCTGACTGAACACTCCTTCTTCTTTTGTAATCAGATATTTATTTGAGTAAAAAATCTTTACCTGAGATAAATTGTTCCAAGAAAAATACACAATGGCTCTTCGTTAAATGTGTTTGCAAATAAGAAAATTGTTTATTCTACAGAGTATAATATAATGTTTTGTATATGTGTACGTGCGTGCGTGCGTCCTTGTATATAAACACGTGCAGAAAATTCTCCTTTTTTTCGTCTTGTGTGTAATTTTATACCGTATTTATCTATTACGCTAGTAACGCAACAGGCTAGAACATCAATCTTTCTATCTTTTTACTCACTTCGTCTTTAGTTTACGAGTGAATAACGGGAAATTATTCTCTGGAATGAATGGGATGAATGCTACTTTATTACTGCTTGGTTTTATAGAGAAAGTAGAGAGACTATAGTATTTGATGATGTTGCAGATAATAGTCATCGTTATCCTCGTGTAATCCTGCAGTATTATGTTTATGGGTTGCCGCTACAACTCTCTATCACCAAGCATAAAAGGTAGATTACGATTACGCAACAATAAAGTTATTAGAACGGATGAACAGTTGCATAACATGATTCCTATCTGCCTTGTCTATCATTCTTCAACAACATCGAGTTGTCTAGTCAGGAAAAGATTGCTGGGTAGGCGACTGACTGACGACTGACAAGGCCAAGAGCAAACTACCGTATAATATTGCCTTTACTTTGGAGTAGTAGTGAAAATGAAAATTACTGACATGATCTTGTAGTTTAGTTTTCTTGGTAGTTTTTGCCTAGTGTTATTGTTGTTGGCACAATGTTCCATTTGCAATGGTAGTGTTTTTTAAGTTGATGCTGTCCGTCCGTCCACCTAGCACAATGATATGATGAAAATCGTTCATGAGAATAACACAAAATCTGGCTTTCTCTTTTCATTATTTTATGATCATTTTGCAAATATCGTTGTTACGTCAGCACTTTCTTGACATGATGCTGGGAAATGTAATCCGTTTTTTTGATGCACAAAATACTTTTGATTGTTGTGTTGTTAGACTGTGTAAACTTTTATGTATTTACTCAAGTAACTTTTTGTCTTTAACTTTTTCCTAAAGAAAGAAGGGTAAGTGCACTAACAACATCAACTTTCTTCGCCTCCAGTGATTCTGTGGGGGCCACTACTACAGTTTCTAATACTAAAACTACTTGCTCGTTTTGAGATGCGAAGTATCATCGTGTTCATCGTCAATATCATCAGGAAACTACACAAGTTCAGTCAAAAGCATCATTGTCACCGTCGCATCGTCATCAACATCAGCTTATTACAGTGGCAACTTTTACTTTTTCCGCAACAACGTCGATGTTGTTTCCTTGTATTACTAGAGTTGCTTGTCGAGTAGATGAGAAGAAAAACTCTGCTGCTGACATGTTGCCAGAGCTTTATCAAATATACTCAATTTGCTGCTATTAGTTTGTTAATGTGAGTACTGTTGTTTGGATTTGTCGTTTGCTTATGTTACTCAAGATAGTAAGTTTTGTATCAAGTAAAAATTACATGCTAGCTTAACCCTTTTTCCCTAAAGAGTTTTTTTCGAGTTTGCGTGCTATGGTGCTGTGTTGTTGTAACTTACAAGAACCAATAAACAATAAACTTCCCCTTTCTTGTCTTTATATAATCTCAGAAGAAAGTGACAGCATAGTAGATAGGTGTAGATCTTGTTCATTTACTTGCGCATAATAAACATAAACTCGCTAAACAAACTTAACGACACTAACATCACCTTGTTGTTGTTGTTGGATGTTTTAGCACGTCGATGATTTGGTAAACGATGAGATCAAGAAAATAAAGGGACGGGAAATACTTTTTCAATGACTTTATATGGTTCGTTTAGTCATAAAGTATTCAGGCTATAAACTTGTAATGCTCGGGGTTACAGCTTGAAAATTCCTTTCGCGTTTATTCCGATTTTACCTTTTATCAGACGGTTTTGTTGATGGATACGTGTGAATTTCCTTATCAAGAAACCCTGAAATAACAGCAAGAAAGGTTAATCATTATTTTTTTGTTTTGTCCCATTGAGTGATGAAATAAAATATCAAAAAATCTTGATTGACAAAAATATTTAATTTTGTATGAGTATTTTGTATTACATGCAATATGATTAATGATTCTCTCTATTAGTATTATGTATCGTTTGCTGCGTGATATCAAAGAGAAATTAAAATATCTAATTGTAAACTAAATTTTCTCTTACTGTACCCATATAATGTAACTTTAGATAAAAAATAATAAAGAACGAAAAAGTTTTTTCGCATACAAAGAAAAAAAGCGCTTATATATATAGTCTAATCTTATAAAATGATGTGTAGTAGATAGGCTAACTTACGCAATGGCAAATTGCGTAAGTTGGTTGGTAGCATTGCGTTAGTCCAAGGAAACTTGGCAGAGTCATGATTTTCTTATGACTTCTCAAGATCATGCATGTCACATGATATGATATAATACACTGATTTCAACAAACCAACTTATACTACAAACTACCGAAACAAAAAAGGATATAATGTTTTTGTACGTCTACGTTATTTAGCAAAGTACATACATTATAACATACATATACTGTTTTGTTTTGTATTAGAAGCAATTTTTGTGGGGTTCTTGAACGGGTCGATGTCTTTTTATAAACAAAGCACTTATTCATCAGCTATAAGAAATGCCTGAAAGTTTTTTACTCTCTCCAACTTCATTTTTCCTATTCTCCATTCCACTGATAAAATACAACCTCAACAGTGAAGTCAGTGACAAACGGGTGGTATTAACCCTCGGCAGTTCATGCCTTGTGCATAATTTACTTTTCCGGGTATAGTATATTTAGATGTTGTAGAAGCAAGCCTGAAATTGGACAAAAAAAAGTTACTCGAAATGGACAATGAACGGCTGAGGAAGGCGGATATGTGTACATACACACGCCATTGCGACATATTTATGTGTATTGCTTCCTCAAAAGCGCCGTCAGTGCACACAATGGTCAACAAGAGAGTTCAAGGCTGACGTTGTATACTGGTTTGGATGACATGAACCTTGCAAATAGCCAGCCAATTACGTTGGTATTCGTAAAAAATAGAATGCTTTCATACATGTACCTATGTGCATGGCTTTTCCTTTTTTTGGAAATGAAAGGAAGCAGTTGCCAGACTTTATAGAGTTTTGAAGAGCGACACGGGAGAACGAGAAATGCTACTTTGATTAAAGCGGCGCAAGCAAAACGAACATTTCAATCTTCCCCAACAAAAAGAAGTCCATTAAATTTACATAAAAACAAGGACTGAAATATTCAAGCATTTATGCCTAAATTGCACAATGAGAAATTGTCTGCATTATATTCACGAAAGTAGTAAAAAAATCTAGAATCGTATGTGCTAACTCGATGACAAAATTGGTAAATGATGAAGGTGGTCGTGTTTTCGGAATCATGTAGGTACAAGCAAAACAAACGGGAAAGGAGTAACATTAACCAGATGGATGTGTGCTTTTCTAAATTTCTCCAATTTCTCGGATATTTGAACTGAATATGTCGGATAATTGGTTCTTCCTCCAAGTTTAGGTTGATATTCTAAAATATTCATGTTGTAATATTACTGAAATGACATGCAGCAAACCCTTTCGGTCTTGAAAATGACAGGCAGTTTTTATAACGTAATTTGTTTGGGAGCCATAAGCAATTTGATTTGCAAATGTGTGTATTCGCAGTACATCCACATTAACTTCACTAAGCTTAGGTTTTTATAATAAAATATTCATAATGTAAGAGTGAAAGTAGTTTAATCTAAATAACTAGTATCCAATTTTTATTACTTTAGGCTTTTAACACTGATAGGATATCCATTGAGTTGTTCAAAATGTTTACCTCAAATATAAATAAGTTTTGAGTTTGTTCACTTCTTGTAAACATGATTTAGGGGCAGTATTTTTCGTAGGAAACGACCAATACTCGAGACTCCTTTTTTGTTACAAACAATTGTCAAAAATTCGTGCCGAATTTGAATCCATGTAACTCTTTCTTTAATTGACCTTGACGTAACTCGTTTTCTTGTTTCATATGGTCTTACTAACAAAAGTTTCTGATCTGAATATCTGGATATTTTTTGTCAGCTTAATTTTCTTGCATTTTCTGTTGTTTTAATTAACCTTAAGTCGCGACAGTTATAATTGGCAAAACGTCATGTCGGCATTCTGTCGCGCAACCCAATAAGTACAAGTATATATATTACATAAATTATATTACTCTTTTATGGTTTCAATATTATCTAATATGCATGTACATATCATACGTCCCAGTTACAATGCATAGATTAAATCTGACCCATTCTGAATTTAATTACCATTTTCCAATCTATTGTCCAATTTATTTATGAATAATTCCCAGTTAATTAATTAACAAATCGAACTGAGCTTTACAGTTTTGCGGTTCGACAAAGTCCTTTCATGTCGAATATTTTATTACTTGCTCGAAGAAAAGTTAAAGTTAAGTAATTCTGTACATAATTCCAAATTTAATCCATGCAAGTGTTGGGTTTCTAATTTCAAAAAGCCGATTTAACAAGACAACCAATTAGGTCATACAAAAAGTTAAAAAGAAACCTCAGAGAAAGTAAAGTCCAGAAGGTTATGCAGGAGAAACGTAAGAAAATTTATACAAAAGGTGGGAACAGAAAATTTGCTCGTTGCCTTCTTACCCTGTGCATCTCTCGTCTCCACAGAGAGTTCAAAGTACTATTCTGACGAGACGAGATAAAGTTTTTTCAAGACATTCTTTCACAAACTCTTTTTGTCCTCTCACCTTGTAAAATTTCTCACCAATCCTTAACTTCATAACCTGCCTTTCCACTTACACTTTTCACAAGAGAACTACGTAAATGTTTACCTTACTCCTTTTTTCTTTACTTTTTACGTGTACAAAACTTCAAACTCCCAGTTTCAGCTCTTAGATGCCTACATATAGAGCATTACATATTTTACCTTACCTGGAAATTCTTTTGCAAGTTTTTCTACATTTTAGCATCCGTCGCTTTTTTAAATTCACGTTGCGGATACTGGACTACCTGCCCGAAGCTCATCCTATACATAATGGGAAAAATTGTACTAAATGAGTTCATATTATAACCAATACCATCAACGCCACTTTTTCAGCACATTACTGCTCTGAAAAAATAAGCTTTTCTCTTTTTGTATTTTCTTTCTTCTTCCTTCCTCCCAATTCCCCATACAAACTTTTTTCACAAGGTCCCTTTGCATAATTAAGGCAATTACTATTTCCATTGTGACTTTCACTTTTTCACTTTTACCTACGCAATAAGTCAAGAAGGTGGAGGTGGACGTATAAAGGTGTTCGCAGCTTTTCTCTTTGATTAAATGTTTTCCTCCTAGTAGTATATCATTATCATTACATACAAAGTGTCTGCTACAAGCCTACAACCTTGTTTTCAACAACTAATATTTAGAGGCACACCTACACCAACATTTACACTGCAACTTTTGAAATACTCCTACGTGCTTGTTATGTAATGTAAGAATTTTATATTTGTACACAGTGTTTGCATTGTAATATGTTAAAGAATTTCCCAGGATTCATTTGCACGTATTTTTGGAAGCTCAAGGTTTTTTTCGTTACAGGTAATACTCATAGATGCGGTGTAGTAGTTAAAATAGTAGAAGGTGGCAAGTCAATGACCGATCCACCAAATAGTTTCTGGTTTGTTATATCCTTTTGTTTGTTTAAATACTTAACTACTGTTATAAATAGTTACAAAACTTGGACCCACAATCGAGGAAAAGTGAACGGGTAAAACGCAAAGGAGCAGTGTAGGTAAAATAACTACTTAAGCACGGCTACTTGTATTTACAGAACTACTCCGTATTTACATACCTATGCGGTTTGTTGAGAAATATATGGCTCTTAGCAAACAGGCGCATACATAATATGTAGTTTTACCATTTACTAAAGCAAAATGTACGCATAAAATATTCTCAGCCACCAAACCAACCCAGATCACTGGTACAACACTTTTGGAATTGGCTTCTCGTGTGAAGGTCTTGTAGCTTTTTTAAGTTTTAGGTATTCCTACGACGCACATACACGTGAAAGTAGTCAGAATAATACATTCATGATAATCTCCTATAGTCAATAAAAGGTTTTAAAAAATTTAACTTTTATACCAAGTTATACAAAAACCAGCATATTCTTGAAAATATTATTTTCTTGTTAACAGGACAAGTAAATTCCTAAAATTAAAACTGCTGTGTTACGTAGTGCTTTATTGATGGAGAAAAACGGTACAAGTTTTCTGAGAGGGTCTGTTGTGTGGGCAAAGCACAATCCGACTATTCAGTTCGTAATGTTCCTTTAAATTAGTTTTTATTTGCAATGTTCATATATATTTCAATACAAAATGGTGAAAACTTTTAGGTAAAAGCGATTATATTTCTATATAGTGCAATAATGCTATGTAAGTAAGGTGTGTAGTGCAAGTACACACGTGCATTTTTATTTCACGATCACTTCCCAGACGTGTTCTTTTGTTACTAAGTTTCTCTTCTTGACTTCCATTCCAACACCTTCATGAAAAGTTCTTATAGTTAGCTCATCCCCTTCAATATACTGAAACTTGCATTCGTTCCGTTTTAAAAATCTGGCTTCGTTCTTCTATTTCATGGAAATGTGTCCTGAAGCTCTGGGAGAGGATAACGAAATGGCCGGCTGTTGGTAAAGTACATTTAAACTTTTTCTTTGTATGTTTGCTGCTGTCGTTTTATTTGTGTTACCTCCATTCTTCTTGCTAGTCTCTAGTGCTTGTGGTCGACAAACATGGTTGTTCCTGTTGTTAAACTTGAGAAGTTTTATATTTCTTCTTTTCAAACTATTCTTTCGAACATTCACCTGCCTACTTGCTTGAGCTTCTACTTAAAATTGCCATGCAAAAGAAAGCCAAATGTATCCTCAGTGGTTTCTCTGATAACTAACAAAGGAAAATATTAAACGACCTGGGCAGTTTCTAAAGGTTAATCCTTCGTGAGTAACTTTAAAGCACTTATGACATCGCAGCAGCAACCAAACCTAGTATTCACTTGTTACCGTCCAAGTTCATTCTGTCTAATCCGTTCACACTCGTTCTCACATCAGTAACCCTAACTAATTTGTTTGTTGGCCACTAGTGCGCACAGAAAACACAAGGGAGATACTACTCGTTGCGTTTACATTCTAACTTGACATCTGATGATCTTCGTACATATATTAAACATATTTCTTAGTTGACCTTTCTTGTCAAAAGTTTTTCATTGGCTCTATTCACATAAA
>JAQFZH010004813.1:0-11402 GCA_034695485.1 Entomobrya nivalis
TAAACAGAGGGTTTTAAAGATCATTTACCGGGTATGCCAGAAATTTTTCGTGCACTTAGTGCACGAAACGGGCCCCTATCTAGTGTATGTATAATGTATTCAATTTCATGTGTGTATACATGACTTTGTATGTGCATATAGCTCAAATTCTTCTCAGCAAGTACGTGATGCTCTGAAGATACGAATTGACTGCAATGGAGACCGACAGGTGTGGACTCAGGTGCTTGACCGAAAAGATGGGTGTTTCATCGTGCGGTACAAGCTCTTTCAATCATGCAACACTGGTTTTCGTATAATCGTTACTTTTCAAAAAAGGCACCTTGGAAAATCACCATACAAAATTCAAGGTTTAAATAATGCAGACATATGTCTATTTTATGAAAAAACTCTGGCTAATTATATGGTAGATGAATTTAAATAAAAAATTCCAACTTCATTTCAGCTCCAGTTCATCCGGAGCCCTGCTATTGCCCAACTACTGGACTTTCAACATGGCTTCAGAGAGCGAAGTGTTCCACATCATATCCACAAATCGATGATGATTTAGCACCTTTTCATAATGTCGATTTCAATGAAGTAATTAGCACTGCCATTGACCGTTACTATAATCCTGGGGCACACAGTTTTTGTCATTACGTTGTTAAAAACAATGAGGTAACTGAAATTCATAGCTAAACGTGAATCAAAGCTAGTAATTAGCTGCAAGCTTTTCACTGATACATACATAATACATAATGTATTTTCAGATTTACAGAAAATGTTATGGTCAACATGTCGGCTTCCACATCTTTCCTGACGCCATTCTCCTCTCACTCACCCGTAAATTATATCTTCCGGACGTTGAGTTCATTATGAATCTCGGCGATTGGCCTCTTGTAGATCTGAACAGGCCTGGTAAGCCTGTAATACCAATATTTTCTTGGTGCAAAACAAATGTCACTGCAGACATTATTCTTCCAACGTATGAACTCATGGAGGCTTCCCTGGAAGCTATGGGCAGGTAGTGCAAAACTACATTTAACTATTTGTACTAGTCAACTCAACATGTTTTCATGTCGTGGTTATGCATTTGTATGTATGTATTCAAAATGTTACAGAGTATCATTGGATATGATGACAGTACAAACTAGTACAGATGTCCCATGGAATGAAAAAATACCAAAATTATTTTGGAGAGGACGTGATTCGAGGAAGGAACGACTTGATCTCATTGAATTATCCAGGAAACATCCTGAACTAATCAATGCTTCGTTGACCAATTTCTTTTTCTTCAGAGACAAAGAACAAATTTATGGACCCAAATCTCCACACGTTTCTTTCTTCAGCTTCTTTGATGTACAAACATAATTCAAGATGCATTTAAAATGAGATTATTATCAAATTTTCTAATAATTTTAAAATTATATAATTTTTCAGTATAAGTACCAGCTAAATATTGACGGTACGGTAGCTGCATACCGTTTCCCATTCCTTTTAGGTGGGGACTCAGTGGTGTTCAAAGTGGAGTCTCCATACATTGAGCACTTTTACCATAATCTCAAGCCATGGAGGCACTACATTCCAGTGCAAAACAATCTCGAAGATCTGATAGAAAAGATAACTTGGACTATGGATCACGATGAGCAAGCTCAAGTGATTGGAGAGCATGGAAGAAAATTTGCTCAGGATAACTTGATGCCCCTGGATGTCATTTGTTACCATTCTACTGTTCTTCAGGTAGCACATCATCATTATCAATCAAGTTTACTTTCATGGGCAAGTAAGATTGCAGGATGGTGACATGAATGACTTTTTTATTTCAGGAGTGGGCCAAAAGGCTTCGATATCCTGTCAAAATTAGACCAGACATGGAGCTAGTCACCCAACCAGAAACGAATAGAAATACAGTTTGTAACTGTAAGCCAGCGCCTTATACTTCTAAGCCTTCGCGAGATAAAATGGAGCTCTAGTAAAGTGATTGTTTGTTAAATAGTTATTATTTTAATTGCAATAAGCACAAGTCGCACAAGTAGCCTTAATATAGTACAAGCATGTTAAAACTACTTAAATTAGAAAATAAGTTGCGTTCAAAAAAATATTATATGCACAACAATATGAGTAACATAAATGCACAAATTAATCCAAGTGTCTTGTCTTCAAAATGCTAATCACTAACCGTTGTTATAATTTTTACAAAAAAAAAACCATTTGCTCTGCACAATCTACGCATTTGCATGAACCTCTCAATTTTGCTATTTGTGATTCTGACTATGATCAAATCAAGAGACTACATTTATGACATGACATGATTCATTTATGTATAGTATAAATTAGTTATAGTCCATAGTTAATATTAATATATGACAGTAATCTGATCTGGTAAACTGTATGCTTCAAATAGACAGCACAAACACAATTTAAATAGATCTCAATTTGTAATTGAAATTGCTAGCTTTGTTTTAAACAATCATAATGACTTAACTATTATGCTATTTTGTATATTATAATGTAAAAAAATAATAAAGAAATTCTGTTGACATAAAAAAACCTTGTGTAAAACCTACAAAGGATGATTTATTTATAACATGTTCTAAAGATTGTTTCCATTAATATTTTGCATATATTCTACTCTTTGTCTTATTTGCATTGTACATTATAAAAAAACAGTTTGTTATGTGTACTATGCACTTATACTTGCATCTTTTTATTTTATTTTTAGCTTGACATTCATTTCCATTCCCATTGATTGATCACATGCAAAACTTGAGTCCCCAATTTCCACGATGGATATTTTTACCCAATTTTTATCCGGCTTTAAAAATAAGTTGGAATTCCAACTAAACACCTACCTTTTTAAACCAACCTGCTGCATACTACCATCCATGCAAGAAATGCATGAATAATGAAAAAATTAACAGATTTATCTGTTTTCTGTGTACCATGTACCTACCTAAAAGAGTATATTTCTTGAGAGTTCTCTCTTCTTTCTGTTCTGTCAAAAATTCTCAAATATTGGCGGTGCGGCATAAGTTGTGGATGTGTTGGAATATTATCCTGCTGACGTGTTGAGAATTCTCAGCCAACTCTCAACTCAACTTCTCTACCAAATAGTTTTCTGTATGTTTTATGCTGTGTTGGATGTAAAATACAAAAAGCTACTTTTACAGGTTGCTCCCATCATCATCATCAGCAGCATGGTAGTATTCTATTCTATATTCATATTCTATATGTAAACGTGTTATATATCAAGACCACAAACCGTCAAGTCAAGCCATCATCCCTAAAAAAGCATAATCCTCAGAGCATGAAGCTTTTCATATAAAATAGAAATATGAAATACAGAACAGACAGACACACACATAGTTAACTTAACGAACAAGCTTAACCCTTTCCTTTCTAACATTTTTAACCGAGAGAACTATATAGCATTCCTTATACCTTCTTTATGCGCACATAAGAATACCCACACATACCCATATTCCGTGTACGTTTCATTTTCATACACGTCTCTATATAATTCGTTTAACAAGATGCCGAAAAACTCTGCTGAATTTTGTAAGCCTTTTTAGCATGTTATCTGAAAGCATTTATACTTTTCCTACTGTCTTGTCATCATTGACATCATCAGGCAACAGCCACGTTTGTTGCACATATTAACATAGGCGAAAGGGTTGTCTGCTGTTTGTGCCACAAACTCTTATTTACTTACAACAATTTAAAATACACACACTCGACTCGACTCAAACAGGCAAAGAAGTATCAGCACAGCATCATCATCATCAACCAACCTTCAATTCAGTGCACACGGTAAATATTATCCCAATTTACTTTAAAGTGTAAAGTGAATGTAAAAAGGTTTCGGGTTGAGTATTATTATTGTGTACCAGCTTATTGCACAGGTATTGTTGTATATTTGCTTGCATGCAAGTTTTTATATTTTTGAATTTGATGTGTTGTAACTTCTCACTGCCAACGTCTACATTAAGTTACTTTTTAAGTGAAGACGAAATAGGTAGATGACAAGCTTATATAGCACAAGCACACAAAAAAAAGTAGACGAGAAGCCGATTGCATCGGCATTTTTTATACTGATAGTCAAGTCAAGTCAGTGAAAAAGTATTGCTTTTTCTTTTACCTTTCGTCCATCATTGCGTCCCGTTACTTCTCAAAATTGTTAACCATTCTGTATTCTGCCGTTCCTCGGGAGCAGAGGCACTTTTACATCTCGTCTTAGTTTTAACGGCGTGATTAATATTTTCTTAAATTTAAACATATTTTTTTTTCAATATATTTTTATTTTGACAGTTTATAGACAGAATAGTTTGAATAAGTACAAAAATATAGTAGATTTGTTGAGAAGTAGAGTTATTTTTTCGGTGATTTGATAGAATTTCTGGAAACGTCAGTTTTGAATTTTGTATGCTTGTCTTATTTTGACTGCGTACAGGTTTGATTGATAATCCTCCGGTCTAATTGGACCAAGTGTTTGACCGGCTGTAGAACGTCCTCCATACGGCTTCAAAATGGGGAGTAAGTAAACAATATTTTTTTCATTCATTTTTATACTTAATTACTATCAATTATGAGGAAAATAGTTTAGTTCGGGGCAGGTGTATGATCATATGGTGTAATTAGTGCAAGGTCAGTCGTAAGCATAATGTATTTGATGTGAGAGTGCTATCTCATGGCATAATTATGGGAGCATGTGACATTGTGACATCCATATGGAGTAAATGCCTCATGGGTGCAGTCATTTTTAGCATTTTTTAGTTTGAAATAGTTACATGGCTCAAGTAGAAACTTTTACAGATAAATGTAGCTTCATTTTTTATACCATGATGACTGCAAAATTAGAAGCTTCATGATCATCACATCATTGGGTATTATTTCCAATTCAAATCCACGCTATAAATCGGTAGGTAGCTCTGTCGTATCAAATCAAGCCATCATGCTAAATATTGCTTAACTAGACTAGTTAAAATCATTATATTACAACAATGAGCCTCAATCAAGTAACTAATCCAAGTTAAAGTATGACCACCGGCTGCGTTAATAGTTGGATTTGATTTTTACATTGTTTATTTGGGTAGCCAAAAAGGGGTACTGGGTACTCGACCCCCTTTAACAATTGATTTTAAAACATTGTAAATCACAGCTAGAGTGCATAATTGTAGATGTAACATTAGGATATATTGTATAACCAATAACATTGCTCTTTCGAAATGCTAAATATTGTAATTTTTACTTTTTTCAGTTAAATTTCTGGAAGTGATAAAGCCCTTTTGTAGTATATTACCTGAAATAGCAAAACCTGAAAGAAAGGTAAGATTGAAAACTTTTTCAAGAATATTAAAATGACAATTACTGATTGCTCGTCAGGAAGCAAGCTTCTCATTTATTCAGTTGAGTAAAAAATGTATGAATTTTAATTGCAGATTCAATTCAGGGAGAAAGTATTATGGACTGCTATCACCCTCTTCATTTTCTTAGTATGCTGTCAGGTAAGCGTATACTACTTTTTTAAATTGTGTTTTAGTGTTCGGAAACGAATTCCATATTATCAGTAAAATGCATACATTAAAAATATTCAATTACGCACTTTTTACAGATCCCCCTGTTCGGTATTATGAGCTCAGACTCAGCCGATCCCTTCTACTGGATTCGTGTAATTCTCGCTTCAAACAGAGGAACTCTTATGGAGTTAGGTATTTCACCAATTGTTACGTCTGGTCTCATCATGCAATTGCTGGCTGGAGCCAAAATTATTGAAGTTGGTGACACTCCCAAGGACCGAGCACTTTTCAATGGAGCTCAGAAATGTAAGTATTTTAGTTTTATCACATGTCAAGCTATTGATCGAATCGCCAAGTACATTCTCTAATTTCTACAATAAAAATTTCCCTTTGTAGTGTTTGGAATGGTTATTACTGTCGGACAGGCTATTGTTTATGTATTGACTGGATTGTACGGAGATCCTGCTGACATTGGTGCTGGTGTCTGTCTTTTGATCATCATCCAATTGTTTGTTGCTGGATTGATTGTACTCTTGCTGGACGAACTTCTTCAAAAGGGATACGGTTTAGGTAAGAATTCATAGTTCAATCGTGGTTACATATCCCACTAAAAATGGCCGACATTAACTAATATTTTTTATACAATTCAGGATCTGGAATTTCGCTCTTCATTGCCACTAATGTTTGTGAAACCATCGTATGGAAGGCATTCAGCCCTGCTACTGTAAATACTGGTCGTGGAACTGAATTCGAAGGAGCCGTCATTGCATTGTTCCACTTGTTGGCTACCCGCCAGGACAAAGTTCGTGCTCTCCGTGAAGCTTTCTACCGTCAAAACCTTCCTAACTTGATGAACTTGTTGGCTACCGTCTTGATCTTTGCTGTGGTCATATACTTCCAAGTAAGCAAACAAAATTCAAATTATATTTATAAACAGTCCATAGCTGTGCATTTTGAATATTGTATATTAATGTTAACTTTTTCTCATGGCTTGCAGGGATTCAGGGTCGATCTACCAATCAAATCTGCAAGATACCGTGGACAATACAGCAGCTACCCCATCAAGCTCTTCTACACTTCAAACATCCCTATTATTTTGCAATCGGCTCTCGTCTCGAACTTGTACGTTATTTCCCAGATGCTCGCTGTCAAGTTCCATGTAAGTTTATTGTATTTTCCATTTAAATTAAACCATAACCATTATATGGCAAATTGATACATTTACTTTACTGAACTATGATTATGATTTATCAGGGAAACTTCTTTGTCAACCTTCTTGGAGTTTGGGCTGATATTGGTGGAGGTGGTCCTGCTAGATCATACCCTATAGGAGGGTTATGTTATTACTTTAGTCCTCCGGAAACCTTAGGACACATCGTGGAAGATCCCATTCATGCTTGTTTGTACATCGTCTTCATGCTTGGCTCTTGCGCTTTCTTCTCCAAGACCTGGATCGACGTTTCTGGATCATCAGCTAAGGATGTCGCTAAACAATTGAAGGAACAACAAATGATCATGCGTGGACATCGTGACAAGTCTATGATTCACGAACTTAACAGGTACGCTCACTTTTAATTTCTAATAATAGCTGGCTGAGGTGTTTAGTGTCTCACTCACTGTTCAAAGACATTAATTGAGAGCTACACTTTGGCTAGATTCAAAGTTTCACCTCAGGTTCAAAGAGATTTGATTGAGTTAAGCCCAAGACTACCTGCGTAATGCAATGCTTGTAAAAATGTCTATTGAAAATGTTAAGTCATTTGGGGCGAAGAGGTACTGAGTTTTAGATCTTTTCTGTTATGTCACGGGATCGATTCCCAGCAACTGTGTTTCTCTTTGCTACTCCTTATGAAGTCGGAGTATTTTCTATGAATGCTTCGCTTTAGAGTAGTGCAGCTTGCTGCATTGCTCAATGGAGTTACAGAAAAGTGGTATTTCCACCTGCTTACATGTCCCATATGTATAGCAGTACTAAGAGTGCCAGACAATTTTTTAGTTAATTCAAATTACTAAAAAGTTTTATTACTTTGAATCTAAAACTAATGAATCGTTACTTTTGTCTCTTTCAGATACATTCCCACTGCTGCTGCTTTTGGAGGATTGTGTATTGGAGCTCTATCCGTCCTGGCCGATTTCTTGGGAGCTATCGGTTCTGGAACTGGTATCTTACTGGCTGTCACAATTATTTACCAGTACTTCGAAATTTTCGTGAAAGAACAAAGTGAGATGGGTGGAATGAGTACTCTGCTCTTCTAAACTAATTTCCTATTCTATTAATTTTTTAATTATCTTCATGAGTGACCAAATACAAATACGCAAGGAAAACAGCATGTAAAATCGAATGGTGCAAAAAGCAAAGATATGAAGAACATTATAAATTTTGTATATAATTTATTATTAGCTAACAAATTATGTATCACGTGCTTTACAAGTCCTTGCATTTAACATTGCTCTTGTTATTGGCAAAAAATCTTAACAAAATTGATAGGTTGATATATCCCGTATTTTTTTTCAAACTATGGATCATGATGATGATATGATATATGCATCGCAAATGATAGGTTGTATGTGTCATTGTGATTGATTTCCCGTAACACTCACATATTGACTGTTTGGTTGAATGTTATTCATGTGTAATAAGTACTCATTAGATTTTAGATTTACGGTATGCTATTTATAAGATATATTCTTGTGTGTAATACAGATGATTTCATATAAAATTATGAGAATAAATCTCATCGTTATATTTAATAACCCGTGTTGGATTTCAATATTTTATTTTTTCATGTGGTAAATAGTGAAAAAAAGCATTAGTAAATTAGCATACATTTTGAAATACATATTTAGCACAGCACGCCCACCTGCATTAATTTCTTTAGAAGTGCTCGATCACGGAGATGCCTCATTGGCGTTTAACCTGTCTTCATTTTCGGGATTATTACTGGGTGGATTCTCGGGATTATTACTGGGTGCATTTTCGGGGTTATTGCTGGGTTCATTTTCGGGGTTATTGATAAGTGGATTTTCTAGTTCAGAAACATCCGCGTCCCCATTCATTTCTTCTTGTTCGTCACAATCTAAAGCTTTTGGAAGGAATTCTTCTTCTGGATAGATAGAATTAAAGATTTGTCGAGCTTTCGAGACGTAACAAGTTAAATCAGTGGACGCAACTCCGGAATCCAGAATAGAGTATTGGCTGGAATTGTCTGCATTGGTACTTTTAAAAATTTCACAAGAAATGCTAGTGCTAATGTAATTTAACATAAAATATGAACCATACAACACTTTTGGCTTTGAGTTTTCTTGGTTTTCAGAAGCTTCTGACACATTAGGTTCGATAACATTATCTCCACCACCAGCACCAGCAGCACATTCCACGTTGGACATTTCATTATGTGAGGCACTGAAGTCCAGGAATTTCTCGAGCTTTTCCTCTACCACCGCTTTGCAATATGATTTCTCTGGTTGCTGTTCATTAACAGGAAATGATACCTGAATCAATCCTGAAAAAATAAAATACATAATCACAAAATGAGCATTCCGTTATGCATAATATAAGACACACATGTCTGTCTTGCGTAGCACTTACGATAGTCTTTTGGAACCGCTTGACTGGTATGATTCATTTCCACTACTTCCATTCCAGAGATTCGATATAAGAATATCCCGTCTCCTTTACATTTCGAGTTTTCTGGAGGAGTCTTGATATTTCCTCCTTTGGTAATCAACACTGCTCGTCCTACGGTTATACACCCTTGTTCCTTTTTACTCCCATCTTTTCCTGGAAGAGAACAATCCAGGTCTGCACCAATGACTATATGCTTCACTTTGATTTCGTCCTTTTCTGATGTCACAACATAGCCATCCTCAACGGATTTGACTTGAGATAAATGGCGTTTTAAGATAAATATTCCTCCAAAAACTGCAGACAGGCGGCAGAATGCCTGGCATATTTCACCTAATAAAAAAGTTTTAATTAACCAAAAATAAAAAATAGAAGCAAGGCAAGTTATGAATATTAACATTACGATTGAATCCTTACTTATTCCGTACAAGGTCCACAAGAAAGGAGTTTGATTGCCGTAACGTCCAATGGAATTCAGGAAGAGACGGCACCTTGTGTAAAATTCATGATTGAAGGTTTCCCCATCTGGAGAAAATCCATCCTCTAAAGTTGTAATAGAAGATTTCACCAAGTGTTTGATTTTGTCAGATACTTTTGTTGTCTTGATGAGTTCTTCAAAAGTTTGGGGTAGGAGTTCTTTCTCTACTTGTTCCTGTTCATCGTCATTTTTGGGTTGCATCACAGCTTCAATCAATTTGACAAGATTTCTCTTTTCAACAAGCGTTAACGTTTTTGATGTGAAGATATCAGATCGGGACAATGGAATTGGCTCAACTATATTTTCTTTGGGTGGTGGTAAATTTGTTAGAAGGCTAGAAATCCTGAGGAACTCCAGGTATTTGGAAACGTTTGAAGTAATCAGTAGCTCAACTATATCCTCTCTGGCTGCAATTAGCTATAACAAAAATAAAATCATTTAAAGTTTAATTATAAAATTTGATATCGTTCGTCACGTGTAAGAAAACAAGTGTATATTACCAACCTTAGGCATCAAGTCAATATTAAACCTTCTCTTCTGCTTCATAAGTTCATTCTTTACTTCTTCATTATCGCAATACCAAACTTGTTCAAATGACGTGACAGGATTCCTCCATGTAATTGCTCCTACACCTTCTTTCATAAACATTTCAACATTAGAAACGGCCTTCTCCGGTGTTTCCATAAAACTGGATGATGTCCATTGGTCAAAACTGAATGTGCCCCATGTTCCCCCATAGAACTCCCTAGGATCAATGTGAAGGACTGTGTGACCATTTCGACTAACTGCTGCTGACACTATTGATTCGACAAGCCCCGTTCCAACAATCAACACATCAAAAGAACTGGGTAAGCTGTCGTCATTACGTCTACTGGATTCTTCAGTGACAATCTCATCTCCTGTCGTTTCGACAGTACTTCCAGATTCCTCAGCCATGTCTGAAGTCCTGAAGGAGTCTCCAACAATTTCACGAAATAAAGCTTCCTAAAATATAAACATCTAGACTTGATTGGCTGTTTAAAGCTATTAAAGAAAAGGAATGCACTTAGAATTAGAATCTTTTATTACTTTAATTGAAAGTGAACACGGTGAACTTTTTAATGCACTTGAATGATTTTATTCTGGACTGTCATCTGTAATACGCATAATACCACAGCTGACTCATCTCTCACAGTTCATGTGTTTGTGTGCGTCAGTCAATACCAAACTTATACATACGTTCTTGCAGCGCACTGCGTGCAAAATATGATGCCAAGCAAGTCATCTTGATCTACCACTTGTCACTTTGCAAAACTTGCAACAACCGTGCAAATTGCACGGTGCAATTATTCTGATTCTATTTTGTACAAGAAATGCATATTGCACTGCACTTCAGTGTCCAGTTTCAATTTCAATCACTCCAATTAGAAGAACGCTCATTTTAAAGCGCAACATTGCATTGAGCGACTAAAGTTCTGAATATAAAGCGCATTTCCTAACAAATGTTTTTGTTTGCATTTAATGCACGAAATTAGTAACCCATACGCAAAACGCTGCAGCTGCAAATGACACCCGAACCCGACCATAAAGTAAATGCATACACGATAAGGAAATGTCCATCTCCTTTATACACTACATTCGGAACTTGGTACTTTACTCTTTTTTTATTTTAACTTTTTTATTAAACTCGTTAAACTATCTAAAATAGCAGATAAACATATTAATTATCAACCATAATCTGCAAATATTGGAAAGGTTAAAATGCTATAAGGATGTTGTGTCAGGCTATCGCCTATATCTCATCAGAATACAGGTGCCAATGAATGAG
>JAQFZH010004814.1:0-11401 GCA_034695485.1 Entomobrya nivalis
AGTATATTATCTGCATTATCTCAAGGCTATTTGGCTTAATTCGATTGTGCTCGTTGTCAGTGATTAAAAAACTTTCCCCATGGCTCTACACTGTCAAGGCCCATTTAACCCCTGGAGGGATGGTAGACTTTCACTTCATTGTTTTACAACTCATGCATTACTTAGAAAATATAAAGAATTTGAATACATTTAAAAATAAAAGTTTCTCTATTTTTTTTACATTTGAAGGATATTAATATCCAGATATTTTGTAGAACACTTTTGACTTAGTACGCATATTTTTTATTTCGTTCACAATCCTCCATTTTTGTGTTTTAAGTTTTGTAAATATCCAAATCATGATTCATAGCAATGATACTTTATAGCTTTCAAGTTTTTATATACAAAACTACATGTACTACATTTGTGTATTCTTATGAAATATCAAACAAACTCGTTATAAACCTTTTAAAAAGTTACGAAAATAGTTACAACAAAATACTCTTCCTCTAACTTGCCTCTTGTTTTTCCTTCAGGCAAAAGAGATATCCTGTTTTGGTCTTCTCCGTAAAAAGTTGTTTGTTCAGTTCAGATATACATTATATGAGCATCCTTTCTTGAAGAATGAGAAAAGAGAATGCTATTCTTCTTCTTCTTTCTCGTCAATGCTGATGGAGAAGAGATGCTCTTAGAAAGCACAACGATTCACTCGCATAAAATTGTTCAGCATCATGATCATGGCCACACTCGGGAAGCAGCCTTTCTTTGTGTTCAGTCTGGTTTTTGTTATTACTACTACTTTGCTTAGTTTAGCACTTCTTGTTACTTGGTAAAGGTAGAATCCGCTTTCATTCCCTTTCACTCTGGGAGATTTTCTCTGCAAATTTACGTGCCACCCTAACTATAAGTATTCAACATATTTACACAACAAAATATTCATACAACAAAGGAAGAAAAAAAAATCATCGTCAGGTTTTCATAGAGGTGGTGGTTGGTTCCACACATCTACCCGAATAAATTGTGAATGCTTAAATATACACCATACCAGAGCTCCTGATTCCGTTCAGCTCATAAGCCTCTTTTTATGATATTATTTTTTTCTGTTGTGTGGATGTGATACACATTTTTTATAAGGCAAGTAGGGAAACTTTCCCACATAAAAGATTGCATAGTATAAGTTATGTTCATGTTTGTGGGGTGGAATTTTTCATAAAGGGCAAATTCATATATGAGAGGTATTCATAATATCGTAATTTTTTTGCATCAGCTTGGAAAGTATAAACATATAATTTATGTTGTATAGTGAACAACTATACATACCAACATTTTGCGTACACGTAAATTCAACACTACATTTTTTTAGACGTGGCTTGCTTTTTTTTCTAGATTTTCCGGAGACAGCATTCATCATAATAAGATGGCACTCTTTGATGTGTCACCCTGTGTCACATCTATAGCCATAATAACATACACATATACATAAATACGCATAAGGCGGCCTGGAGTTTTATTTGCCACTGGAAAATCCGCTTAGGTACATAACCTATATGTTCGGAAATGAAAATATATCTTCTTATATGTATACAAAAACAAGGTATATGTAAACATATTTTGTTCCATTGCATGTTGTAGACAGAGGTTGGTTGGCAGTCGCATGTCAAATCGATCCATTTCCCGTTTGCTTATACTTTTACTTACTTACTTACGTACGTACTTATGGTTAGTTACTTTGGATGAAGAATACGAGAGAGAGGAACCCTCCATCTAACAATATCACAGTCACCAGAACCATATTTTATAGAATTTTAGCTTTTTTACAAAGGAAAAATCATGTCTGCAGAAAAAAAGGATAGTGTACGCGTGTATTATTCGTTCCCACTACACATACTTGAGCTTTCCTTGCCAGCCACTACTGCCACTCTACCACAACTGACGTCGCCAATGCAATCCTCCCCTTCTTGATTTCCCTTTAATAGAATTGCTATACTGACGACACTCGCACACTGCTATATAAGTGTTCCATTACATTACAAGTTATAGTCTATAACAAAGAGAGAAAATATTGGAATTTTTTACCCTATAAAATAAACAGAAAGCAGTGGCAGTAAAACTATTCTCAGCACTTTTTAAACCTTACACATACGCTACATGCGTTCAACATTTGGTTGGCTAGTGGTTTTACATTTTGTCCGTCGGTTTGGTGCGTGTTTTATTATGAATACTTTCCCTTCTATTTTTTCTCTCTCTTTCTCGACATGGAATAATGATAAACAAGCATGCTGCACTCATTCGGTCTGGGTTTGTTCTTTTCTGATGAAACTTTATATATGAACATCTAAAAACCAACAATAACAACAGGGTAGGGTAAATACTTGCACACACGACTAGTACAAAGTGGCAACACGGGAAAAACAGACTTACTTTCCAGAAAAAAAACAAGCAACTATAGCTTCATATGTACCAACCAGTGCTTATCCAATTAAATGTTTGCTGGGTTGGTTGTTTGTGAACGCTGTCCTATCTGTCTGACTGTGTAATATTTTTATGAAACTTTATTCTCTCTCTCTCCCTTTTCCTGTAAATATGTATTTTTTTTATACTGTAAAGAAAGTGGTCAGCATTACCAAGCTTTTTTTATTGGGCCTATAAGCCGGGGCTCAAAAAAGTACATAAACCAAATATCTGTTGTGCTTGTACAACAAATGCTCTTAAAATAGGAACGTTCGCACACATATAGTCACGTTTTTCTTACAACATTTTTCCTTTGCTTTTTTTCGCCTGAGATGTTTGATAAAATATAATGTTTGGACACTTTATAAAGTGAAGCAGAAAAATAAGTTAGCTTATAAAGAGAACATCTTAAGATCTTTTTTTTCTCCTTTGACTTGGCCTGACTTTTCTCTCATTCGATTCGACAAGAAAAAATTCTCGACAAGCTAGTATCAAATTATATTACATGGACAAGTAGCAATTTTTTGGACTCTGTACTGTACATACTTACCTATATCATAAACCAGTGTAAGCAGTTGAAGAAGAAGATCCTATAGTACACACACTTACTTTTATGAAAACAAACATGGATGTTTGTCGATATAAAATTGGCCATTATACATTTTACCCAACTATCTTGTTTGCTGTTTGGTGGGGCGTGCTGTTTGAAAAAAGTATTTTATGAGAAAAAGCCAACCCTTACCTTGAGCTAAATCTCTTTGCTGAACTTTTTCAATAGGTTAGACCAGGCTTTTATTATATGATAGGAGCGTCGGAGCGTCTTTAGTTTGTACGTGAAATATATTGCATGTGTATGCAAGAATGTAGTAATTTTATAGGTATAAGTACAGGAAAAGCGGTGAAAATAATGTATGACATAAATGCATAATAATACTTGCAACACACACGTCGCATGCTTCATTGAGCTGCCGATCTCAATAATGAGATATCAGATGTGGCACATAAATATCCAATAGAATGACGGAGAAAGTACTAAAGACACTTCATCGTAAAAATAACCTAGACCAGAGACCAGGCTATCTTCCTTTGCACTGTGCTCTGTCTTCCGAACACTATATTTTCCAATAGATAATTTACTTCCCATGAGAGACACCGTGATCAGATCATTATTGCCATCATAAATCATTTCACCCCGGTGCTTTTCATACTCATGTAAAGGCCACTTACACAGTTCACAAGCATCACACGGTTTTTTTTTACAAAGTAGAAATCAGAATTGCACACAAGTGTGTGCATGCAAGCAGTGTATACTATATTAAATAAGCACGAGCAACATCATAAAGTGTCAGATAAAAGTGCTTATACAGCCGACACTTGATTGGATACAAGAATATCTAAAATGGCAATAAACCACTCTTGACTTTATAAAAAACTATAAGCACATCTTGTGCTTGGAAGCACATCTTCAAGCCAAACATGTCTTGAGTTTTAGGCAAAATGTTTTATGCATATGAGAACAAGGTGAATCTAAATCTTCAAGCTAACTCCAACTCAAACATTGAACATTATGTTGCACACAAAGGAGATGTATTGTTAAAAAGTTGGTGAGAAAGTAAAACAAAAAGAAGTAGTGAAAAGAATCAGTAAAAGTATTTTCCGAGTAGTTTTCTTGTATCAAAGTTGCAAAAAGTGATGCATCATAGATTTCCACTCGGTGGAATTTCCATAAAACCACGAAAGTCAATTACCCATTACATTCCATTCTCTCTCGACAAACAACCGCTATAGTATATAGATCGTTACGTTACGTGAAGCAGTCTGCTAGGCTCAGCAGAGACTACAAATGGGCGAATCGGGAATCGCGTTACGCGTTTTTTATGCAGGTGTACAATGTAAATGACATGATGGTGGTGGTAAAATGGGGAAAGCAATCAGATACTCTTGGTTTGGTAGTCTACAAAAGAGCCTTCGCAGGTTGCTGGGTAAAAGATGATATTATTATTTCCTGAATGGGTATTGATAAGATTGTTATGTGGTATCCAGTTTTATTCCTTTTCGTCTGCATTGACAGAATTTGAATTGAATTTGGCCGGTATGACTCAAATGAAATTGCTGTTCAGAAACAGTTTCCAGTTGGATGTACATATATACTTACATAAGGGTAATTCATGTGTTCAAAATGTAATTTCAATACTTATGGTCACGAATTCATCAACATAACTCACCTTGGTTTACCTTGAGAAAATCACATAAGCAAAATAATGGTCGAATGAAGAGAGATGTAGTTTTTTTCTGGATGACACCAGTTTCGATATCATCACCATTTTATCCAAAAAGGTATTCATCTTATGGTGTATGGGTTTCATTTCATTTCCAGCGATTTCCATTGTTGAAAAGATGGATCCATGAATTACCTGTTATTTCTTTAGACATTGGTTAGTGGTGATCCTGAAAGCTTTGTTTATGAAACCAAATCAATGAATCTCTCGAGAGTCTGTATGGTCGATAGAGTGAACGAGAGAAAGAGCTTTTGCTTTGCTGTTTTATGGTAACGGTGGTCGTGGTCCTCGTGATGTCCTCTTATCCTCACCTCTTATTTTCCGAATCCTCACTTGTTTGGGTGCATGGAAAAATACCAGGTTTAGGTTAATCTATATATGGTATAACTATAGTACATACCTTGATGATGATGTTGATCATAAGGTAAGTAAAAAGTTGAGGAGCAACATAATACATTTCATTCAAGTACATAATGGATGGATTTGCTTGGTTGCTGGTCTGGTGCCTGGTTTTCTCCTTCCGAAAAATGGAAATGAGACTCTTCATGAATCATATACTTTTGCTATTTCTAGAAATGAAATGAGATGAGCGGCACGTCCACATCATCAAATCCTTCGCTCACACAAACTATTGCATAATGTCAGAGAAGCCTTTATCTGTCTGTAAGCCAAACTACTTATTTTGTTTCTTTCCTACTGTTACATACATATATAACTTTCTCTTTGTGTCTCTTTCGTATTAAAATAGCGTACGTACACGTTGCATGTATTTTTGTACTATTTCTCAAGTATCTGCCTACACAGGACTTTCATCCCCCACTCACATTATCCAAACAATTCTCAAAGTTTAAGTACAACGAGATGATTTTGTAAACTACAACTCATGTAAAAAAGTATAAATATAAAAGTATGGAAAGGATGAAAATGAATGTTTTTCTACCGAGAAAGGAGAATGTAAAGAAGCAAAACAGAACTATACCACTTTCCCCTATAATTCCATATGTTAAGGTTGGTAATAATAAAAAGACTTTTCTACCTCGCGGAGCATGCATATACGACAACAGATATTCACATCATCACCATCTTCATCATCATAGTATTCTTCTTTCGCTTTTCTGCTCTTTCCTTCTCGTGGTATTGAAGAGAAGAGAAAACTGGGAGAGTAACAGGAAATTCACTGAGTCTACTTGCTTTCGGCTTTACTGAGAGTTTTGAAGACGTATTTTTCTGGCTCTGACCTCAAGTTTCTTTCATAACGAGGGATGATGATCATCATCATCATACACTTTCCAGATATGCATGGTTTATATGTATAACCACAGTTATGTAGTTTTCCCCTACACGTACATATATAATGGTATATAGTTTTGGAGCAGTGTAAAGATTGGGTATATAAAATGTGTTGTAAGTTGTAATAGTAGCAATAACACATTTTGTAGAGAGAAAAGCCGTTGCAGTTACTCCGTGATCCAGTTTTTTTATGAGATCCTGGTGAGAAGAGTGGAAAAGTAGAATGGTGACTCATTCCTTTTATGACTAGACATTTTTGTTGACTTTTATATCGTGTTTTTATATTTGGCAAGACAATTCCCTCCTGAACCTTCCGTAAAATCATTATCTTTACTCCTCCTCCTTTTGAGCATCAATATAACACCGAGTTGTGAATGTACAGTATGTTGTATATGAACTTGCTGTTATTCTTGTATTACAATTTGAGCTGAAACTGCTGCTGTTAATGATATTTTGTTCTTTTCTTTTCAAGTCTTGTGTCTTTGCCTTGTGTTGTGTTGTTAATGTCATGTTACTTAAGAAGGAGAAAATGAGATGCACGTAGTCAACTTATTTTACTTTTGTTTTTGACTGGAAAAGGGCCCGCTGGACTGGAACGTACAGTGAAAACATGAGAAGCTTTAAGAGAGGATTATGGCATAAGCCATTTAGTAATGTGAAGATAGCAGTTCTCCATCATTGTTTATGTTTGTGTTCTGTATTATGATGATGATGTTTTTTCTGTACCCAGCAAAATATAATATATGCATGATGAAAAGTCCTTGTCTAACCTTACTAAACTTTTGCATGCTTGCATATCATATTATGCTTCCTTCCGCTGTCAAAATAATTGTGTAAATGAGCCTAACATTTTGTAGCAGATTCAAGTGTCTGTATGACATGACCCAAGGGCATTTTAAGACTTGTTATGAATGACGCTCAAACATGAAATAAGAGGAGTAAGTAGAAGTAGTGCTTGCTCACAAGTAGCACTTTCCCCGTTTTTTTGCATGTACAGACGAAAGACTGTTGGGGTGGGTAGCTCTTGACTCTCTTGATCATGATAGGTATACTTATGATTATGATGGCGAAGATGAGAAATGCTTTCTCTCAAGTTGAAACGATCTCTTGAGAATTCGTTTTTAGCCAAGCTCAACAAACAGGAGTCAGAATTAGTTTGTAGTTATGTCCTTTTTAATATAACATATATTCTGTATCGTACTCATCCAATTTTTCTAGTGATAAGTCAACATACTTTTTTGAAAATTGAAAATGCTCGAGTAGTACTACTGCAGAGATGACACTCGTTGAATTGAAGGGCACAGGTAAAAAAGAAGAAGAACATATATTCAATATTTGATTTGATGAGAATAAAGATTAGCAACAGCAGAGCAGCAGTAAACTTTCAACTAAAAAGCCAAGGTCAGACAGACGAGGTAAAGGTAACATTGAAAATGGGGGGCAAATTTACGTAAAATCATATCCTCCAAATATTATTTTTTCTGGTGCATTTCGGTGAACTTTTAGTGAAGCTTGGTAGACTGCAAATCATTAGAGATATTATACGCTTGTGTAGATTTATATACTGTTTGTATAGCATTATCTCTGTTAAATGTAGACTTACTGGTTTACTTGTTGTGTTGAGATGTAGTTGCACGTAATAATTTTAAAAGCTTTTAAGGATGCTACACTCCTCAAGGATTTTTAGTAGTTGACGGGAATAGAGATTTATGAAGCTACAAAATAATATATATGCATTCTCATGTGAAGTGGAATTTGAGAGTGGGACAAGGGAAGGAGAGAAAGTAGAGCTATAGCGGAGAAAAAGCAGGCCTTTTGTAATATCCGGTGCTGTAATCAGTGGGATGGCTCAACGGTTTTATCTTGCTGATTCCATGTAATATATGGAGTATTCTTAGAACATGGAAGTGAAAGGCTTGTACTTTTGTACATATGTTGTACAAAGAAAAGTTGCAATTTGTTACAAAAGAATGTATACATGTCACTTTGTTTCTTTCTCTATTGTCAACACTGCCACTGCGTACTAAAGCAAATATGTAATGCAGACAGAAAAATGAAAGATGTATAGCTTTTAGATGCTTCGTGCAGCCACAATTATGTTAACTGTCTGAAAAAAAACTGGAGGATTGCGGACTTTGGGACTTTGTTCTGAGTACAAGAAAGAGCTAGACAAGTTTGCATAACGCCACGCTCGCTGGCATTTTAGATGTTGTGGAAAGGTCAAAATGTCTGTTGACATTGGGATTGTGAAAGCAAGCATGTGTGTGGGATTGAATTTAGTACATAACAGGTTTTATAAGTCCAAATGATTTCAAATCAAATGAGATGCATGATTTCGTTTAATTTATTTCTTTAGTCAGTCAGCAAATTGTTGGAATGAGCAAGGGCCCTTATGCTTAGAGGGGATACGCGGAAAGAAAAAAGTATTACCAAAAATGTATTATGCCTTATGCCATACCAAATTGTGTTTAAAATATTTCAATTTCAATACTGCATAAAGGCAAACTATATTTCTCATTTTTGCAATGTTAAAAATAAAAAATGCTGATGAACAACTCTTGCATAACATTGGGTACCCTATCTTTACGCTATTACAAAATCTACAAAACGGTCGTGCGGCTATAGGGGAAACATGAGAATTTTATCTTCTAAACGTCAATATAATACAACCAACACTGTAAATTAAATTATTCCAGTGCTTATGTGGTACTGCATAATCATTAAACTGTCCATAATCTGCATTGCTCTAGCTATCATCTATTTAATGTTCTCCTCGTTTAGTTTTAATTTGACAAGATATTTTTCGGAATGTCTGGTTTTGTCAGATAAAATAGTATTTTGATACAAGAGTTGATCAAACAATTTAAATATTTGAATTTTTTAACGGTGAAAATAATGCAATAGGTATTAATTATAATGAATACGTGTTAATGACTCTACATGAATTTTAATTCTGATGATGAGCAAAGGTAAATTACTAGTTAGCAAAATCATATTTTGTTTATCTGCTTCACATGTCACATTTCAACAAATTGTGTTCCATTATGCTTCGCAGTTACATATTATGTTGTAATACTTCGATATTTTGTTTTGCCACTTAAATAAAAACACAACAAGTCAGAAAAATACTTATTTTGACAGTAAAAACCGAAATTTTATTATCATAAAAGGATCATAAAATGTTTAACTCTCCTTCATTTCACGAAGACGCCTGACTGCTGATCTTACAGAGGCTGCTGCGGTTGTGGAGTATACCCAGGCACCACCTACAAAATTAAGGAAAATTCATTAGTTACAAAAGAATGACTATGTTCACTGCTTGACGGTTAGCACAAAATAATTGCTCTATGCACATAATTTGAATTTTCTTACCAGCTACAGTTCTTCTGCATCGCTTGCAGCTCCAGATACCCACGCAGCTTCGCTTCATGGCATCCTAAAGAAACACAAGAAAAATAAGAATTAGTCTTCAATAACAGATCAATCACAATCACTGATAAGAGTCCTATAAATAAAAATATTACGTACCTTTCCGCAAAACGTGCAAGTGTACTTGGCGTGCTGGGTAATTTCCATCTTCTTAACCATCTTACGGAGAGAGGCACCATATCTGGTACCGTACTTTCCGGTGATTCCTACCTTCTTTGTACGCTTTGCCTAAAAAATCATAATTAGTAAACAACCACAATTAATATCATTGCACATCAATTTCATGCTTGTCATCTTCACTCTGACACTGTAAAACTACAAGAATACATTTCCTAATTTAAGAGCATGTCAACACTTTAAATGCTTTAAAATTCCTTTTTTCTCCTACAGCTGCTTTTCTATAAAAACTTTTTAAATGTTTAACAACACATACATCGCCCTCACTAACATCTTTCGACATTAACTAAATTCACTTTAAAATACAAAAATTAATATCAAACTACTTACCATTTTAACAGATTTTTAATTAAATCTTTTGGAAAATTCACTCAGGCCAGATGATGGTACTTCCAAACCAAGAGAATTGGACTTGAGCAAAGCAGCTAAACTGAAGGAAACACAGAGTGCCGTGCATCACCTCAAATTTACCACATCACACGGTTCACATTGCCAAACTCTATGGCTGTTTTCAAGGGTGTTCTGCAAAGCCCTCAGTTCTAATGGCTAGCAAGCATGGTTTGGATTGGATGCCAAGCCAATGATGCCATGCATGTGAAGCTGTTCATTCATGTTATCCCAGCCCAGCAATCTGCAATGTCGTCACCTCTCCTCTCTGTATTACATTTTGCATTGCATACTGCATTTAAAGGCTTTGCTCGTCCAATAGGAGCGCATAGCTCATCTCATTATCTCGGACTTGATATTGATGATGATGATGATGCGATGATGAGTTGATCTTGATGCGGCTTTCAGTTTTCAGTCTAGCCTAGCCACTTTACTTTGACTTCACACGGAAAACTTTGGAGTCTCCAGTTGATCAGTACAGCTTTAGCCGGCACACCATCGTGACAAGTTAGTAGATCCACTCTGAGTCCGACCAAGCAGTTTGTTTGTTTGTAAGCACCAACCATCACCTGTGGACTGAATTAAATTGACCGATTGTACTTTAGCTACAAAGCAAGTAAAGTAAAAATGGTAAGGCTTTTGCGGGAATATAACTTCTCATCTATTTATATTTTAGTAAACTTCAATTTGAGAATTTATTTTATTGAGATTACAAGTCCATATTTTTTATGCCCTTGGCCCTTAAGTTTCGTAAGGGCTTGGAAGTCCTATTTGCATAAAAGTCACGTGCGTGGATGTGTAAATAATTTCATATTAATGATGATTTTGACTTGATTGTTTTTATCCAGGATTTCGATACCGCTGCTGAGCATGTTAAGAACTTGGTGAAGAAGCCCAGTGACGATGAATTGTTGCAAATCTATGGCTTGTTCAAGCAAGGGACCGTTGGGGACGTTAATACCGGTAAGAAATTTGATATCTGTTTAATGCTTTGATGTGGTATTATTGTGTATTGTGTATCGGTGCCACTCTGCTCGATCAATTGAATGCCATAATCAAGTCGGGTAGGTCAGGTAGACAAACAAACGTGTGACCTTGTCATTTAATACGCAAATGGAGATAATGATTTCGTTTTTATCGTTGCTAAATTTAATGCATCTTTGCGTGTTAAACTTCAGATGTATGTTACGTGATATCTGTATTTTCTTGAGTGTTGATTTAAAGTGTTTTATAGTACATCGGCTAGAGGAGGAGATTATATATTTTTTTTCCAAATAATTAATTTCTTAAATTTGTCACAAGATACTAGATTAGATTAGATAAAGTAGTTCGATGACGCAAGATTAACATTAACTATACTAGTTTATGTGTACCTAACTAGGATGCAGTCCATCATCATCAAGGTCATA
>JAQFZH010004815.1:0-11401 GCA_034695485.1 Entomobrya nivalis
CCAAGACAGAAGTGCTAATTTACTCGCACAAATAAAGTGAATGAATAATTATTCACTGAGCATGCTTATGCTCTGGTTCATATACACATCCATGACATGGTGGAGATTTGGGTTCGATCCCAACCAGCAGCCAAGCGAGTAAAATAAAATTTAGATAGTTTAATATATACCAGTTAGAAGTAATTTCAGAAAATTTAATTAAGTAATGTCAGATAACGAAAATCGAAGAGTACTCCGTCCGAGAAAAATCGATCCAAACAAATTGCAAAAGCCAATAAGCAGAAAGCCAAGAGTGAAAAAGACAAAAACTGATAGTGTTCAAGTTGCCCCAGTGGAAACGGAAACAAGTAATTCAGCACAAAGTGAAACCAGTTCAAGCGAGTTAGTGACACTCGTCCCTCTAGCAATACCATCAACAAGTGGAACAGTGAGCGTTAGAAACAAACTTCCAAAAAATCCGAAGCACAGTTCCTCTATCATCGCAAATAACTTTATACCAAATCTAGAACCGGATTCGGAAGAGGATAGTCCACGTCCGTTTAACCCTAATTTCACTCCTAAAATAAAGAATAGCTTACAACGATTCTTAGAATTGTCACCAAACCTCAACTCACCAAAAGTCCAAACTTCAGCCGTTGTACCATTGGCTCTAGGAAGTGGTTCCGAAACTCCAAAAGCATCTGGATCCAATCACAAGGTCAGTTTATTAAAATCACGTTTAAATTATATTGATAGACCATCCGATTCGTCTGAGGTCCCAACTACTGCACACAACTCAGATTCAGAGACAGAAACACAAAACAACATCGCAAATCCTGACTCAGCAGCTTCAAGCGCTGAAAAGGGTGAATCATCAAGTTCAAAAGAAAGCTCAGCAGAAAAGAAAAATCCATTTCGAAGAGCTTTGGAATGGTCAGTAAAAACTATTCAAAAGACAGTAGATAAGCTCACTACTCCAGAAATAGACGAACAACTTACAACACGACGTGATAATAACACAAATGACAATCAAACTCATGAATTGGCTAATGAAACTGCCAACCAAAATAATCATGACGAAGTGACACATGAAGTGCCTTCAACTTCAAGTACTCAACCGCTCCAAAACGAAGAGACAAATGAGACACCATCATCTTCTAGTGCTCAATCACACTCACTGCTGTACACACCAGAAAATACAAACACGATCCAAAATCCGTGTGGAGACTGGACAAATCAGTGGGAATCGTTAAGACAGACCCCATTAGACTTAAATAAGTCATACTACACATTGTATAGAGATACACCAAACAAATCAGATAGTAGTTCCAGCTCTGACATAGAAAATGATGAAGAAAGTGACAAAGAGAACACTGAAAGCACCACAAGCACACCACATTCTTTAAATCAACCTAGCACTTCAACTACATTCTCTACTCCTACATTTCGCCCTCCAACGCCACCAGTTCGACCCCCAACACCTCCAGTAGTAGCATACTGCCAACACAACTTCGACCACATACGAATAAAAACTGAATTAAAACGAATTAATAAAAAAGCAACCCAACGAAACGAATTTTGGGAGGACGACTTCTTCTCCTTTTGTTTTGACTTCTCTGGTGAAAAGTATCACCGAGCTAACTTTTGGGACACTGACACATTCGACCTTGGCAATACAATTTTCACCAAAGTATACAAACAATCCAAGAAAATGAGTACTGCAATTATGCCCAGGTACACTGCGCCAAGACTGACAAGTCAAGCGCTAAAGATTTTCTTTCGAAGTTTCAAACAATGGGGAACATCCCAAAAGCTTAACGACGATGTACTTAAAATGACATTACCCATGGCTTTCACAGACAAAGAAGCAAGCATGTGGTTTCACTTGAATGACAACTTTTTGAGAGTAACCGCAAACTCATATGATGACGTTGTCAACTTTTTCCTTGAAGACGCGCCCCTGCGCCAAGATGAAACTTGCAACGTTGTTCAAATCCTCTCTTCAAAACCACAAGAAGGAGAAACGCTCTCTTCATACATATTTCGAATTCGCGTGGCACTTGGAGATAAATTCGCCACTTATCCAGAACAAAATATCGTGGAGACATTGATAGCAAATTTTCCAGCACACATATCAGACTGGATAGAATTGTCCGGAAAGCCAGTCACATATGACGCACTTAAAAAGTCCGTCAGGGACTATGAACGAAAACACGACACATCAACATCGAGTCGCCAAATCAAAACAGAACCCGGTGTCAGCGCTATAACATTTGGCCCACCACAACAGGCTATTTCACAAGAAAATGACTTAAAAGGGGTCATTGGCGTGCTCTGTCGTGAGTTGGCTGAAATGCGCACTGAAAATGAACAAAAGATAAATGAATTAAGTGCCAAAATCCAATCACAAAATGGTGAAAAACGCCAGCAACAACAATATCATCATCAACAAAGTCGACGAAATAACAATGATAGCAGCGGAAATCAAAAGATAGTTTGCTATTATTGTGGAAAACCTAATCATAAAGCCAACGTGTGCCGCACCAGAGAAGCTGACAACGCAAACTACAATGCACGTCCATACCAAGGCCGTGGAGGATATGGAGGACGTGGAGGACGCGGTGGACACGGCGGACGAGGCCGCGGTAGAAGTTTCTACAATTCAAATCACCAACAGGGATACTGGCCAGAAGACCAACAACCGCAACCACAATGGGGTCAAAACCCAGCACTCCAATACACCGCTCCTCAGGCACCACAAAATGAAGTTCAGCAAAGCTATCAGCAGAGCAGCCAACAGCAAGGTTACGCACAGCAAGGTAACCAACAACAAAACTTTTACGCAAAAAACTAGCCGGGGCACGGCCCTGTGCCGTGCCATTTGAACAATATCATACAATGCATCCAAATATTCATCATGGAACATCACAAAACTCCAGCACTGTAAATAATACACAAACCATAAACATGATGATTTTATCACAAATTTTACAACTTAATAATAACAGCAATCTACTAGCTAGAAAGATTAACATACAAGGACCTGTAATTGACATATTCATTAAAGGCAAGCCCTTCACTGCATTACTTGATAGTGGGGCAATATGTTCCTTGATTAAAGCCGACTTTGCCTCATCATTTCCTAAAAAACAAGTACAAGGCTTGTCACTCAAGTCCATATCAAATCACAAAATATATGATGATGGATTCGCAATGGTTACATTGCAGATCAGCAACAAAATTGTCACGTACCCATTTGTAATTGTCGATGAAGAAGTCCTTCGCAATCACGACATACTTTTAGGGTACGACTTTGCTGAATCATTCAATGTAAAAGTAAATCCAGAAAAAAATCAAATTGAGTCATCCATCCTTGGATGCATTCCACTTTCATCCACAAGACAAAATTTTTTGCACAAATTTAACTTGCAAAACGAAATAATAGTGAGTGATGCGATGTCATCACATATCACACATCAAACACAACAAAGTACAGAATTTAAAGACGATGAAGTAATTTATGCTGAAGTCAAGCATATTAAAAAAGACAATTTAAAATGGAAGTTGTTTACATCACAAAAATGCACACTTCCACCATCTTCACGTGTTGCCATTCCCATTAACACAGACGGCCTTCCACCAAATAAATGTGCTGTTATAAAGCCATCAAAAAGGCTGTTTAGAACAAACCAACTTGTAATACCACACATGATTATTGACAAAAACACGAAATATGTAAACGTCATTAATCTGTCTGAAAATCCCAAACAGCTGTGCAGTAAAACATGCTTAGGCAAGATTAACAAATTCATTAGCGAAGATGAAATACAACACGACTCTGGTGAAGCTGCTGATGATTGCAATGCACATTGCATATCTTCCGTTTCACATGCAACAAAGTCAGAAGAAGAGGTTAGAGCTCTTCATGAAAAAACATTTCAAATGGGTCCATCCATATCAAATGCCACAAAGAAAGAATTGTATGATTTATTGTATGAATACCACGACATTTTTCGCTGGGATTCGAAAGAGCACACAATTTGCAAAAACTTTAAATATCATGTTGAAGTTGGCGATGCCAAGCCTGTTCAGGTAGATGGTTTCCCAAAAAGCGAAAAAGAACACCAAATTATTGACGCAGAGGTCGAAGCGTTGTTGAAGAAGAAAGTAATTTCTCCTTCTCACAGTCCATGGCGAACTTATGCCTTCATAGTAGAACAAAAAGATGAGAAAGGAGACACAAAGAAGCGCATGGTCATTGACTTCAGAGAATTAAATAAATTGACACGCCCACTGGCATACCCATTGCCACGAATTGACGAAATCTGGGATAAAATGAAAAATGCAAAATACATCAGCAGTCTAGATGTTAACTCAGCTTTTCATCAAATTCCCTTGGATGATTCCTCCAAAGAATTAACAGCATTTGCCACTAGAAAGGGTTTATTTGAATTCAATTCAATGGCATTTGGGTTAATTAATTGTCCAGGTGCATTCAGCCAATTAATGGCAGCTGTACTTGCTGGACTCGAAGGACCCGATCTATCATATTTCATAGACGACCTTATTTGTTGCACGAAAACGCAAAAGGAACACATAAACAAAATCAGGAACCTTTTCCAAAGGTTACGATTTTATAACCTAAAACTCAAGCCTTCCAAAGCCCGCTTTCTTTTCGAAGAAATAAAAATATTAGGGCTGACTGTTTCCTCCAAGGGAATAAAAATGGACAAGGCACAAGTAGATGCTATACAAAATTTACCAACACCGAAGACAAGAAAGGCATTAGAAAAAATGCTGGGGGCATTTACGTACTTTCGCCGTTTTGTGCGACATTATAGCAAGATTGCCAGACCACTACAACAATTACTCTCAAAAAATTCCAGATACGTCTGGACCGAGATACATGACGAAGCATTTGAAAAATTAAAACATGCTTTAATTAACCCTCCTGTCTTAGCTCATCCTATCTCAGGCAAAGTGTTCATCATCAGCGCCGATGCAAGTTTGACCTCGATTGGTTGTATGTGCTCCCAAATTGATGATGAAGGAAATGAGCATCCAATCGCATTTATCTCCAGAGCTCTAAACAAGCACGAAGTAAATTGGACAATCACGGAACTAGAATTATTGGCTATCTGTTTTGGTCTAAAGAAGCTGAGGCATGTGGTGTATGGCGAAGAGCTTCTTATCAGGACAGATCACTCAGCAATTTGCCATTTGTTCAAAACTGCCAAATATCAACACCTTTCACCCAAATTAACAAGAATGCTTTTATTCTTGCAGACACATAACATAAAAGCAGTTTCACATGTCAGTGGTGAATCACGAGCTCACAAAATTCCAGATTGCATTTCACGTTATACAAACGGTGAAGCAGAACCTGAGGGCCCTGAAAATGATAACATCGTCGAATTGGACATTTTAGGGTTGCAAGATGATAATTTGCTTGCATTGCAGGAAGAAGATGATGAATGCAAACATATAAAGCAACTGATAACAACACAAAATAACAGTGGAAGAAACAAGCACTGTAAAATTCAAAATGGCATCCTTATTTACCAAAGACCAGATATGCCAAAACCATTGCCATACATTCCCAAGTCACTTAGAAGAGAGCTTCTCATGGAAGTGCATGACTCTAAATTGACTTCACATCCAGGTCAATACAAGACATTTAACCTTTTATCAAGCCGATATTACTGGCACGGTATAAAAAAGTGCGTAAATCATTATGTGCGTTCATGCCTGTCATGTCAAAAAGCAAAAGCTGTAAGACAAAAGCCTGCAGGGTTAATGGACTTTGTCGAAATTCCTAGCCAAAATTTCCATACCGTTGTTCTGGACATTTGTGGTCCTTATCCGAGAACGAAACGGGGTAAAAAATATGCAATTACATTATCTTGCGCTTTTTCACGATATTACATTATGGATTCACTTGCAGAAGCAACGAGTGAACAAATTGCAAAATTCCTTACTGAAAAGGTAATCCTTCAGCATGGAATGCCAATAAAACTCCAAACCGATCTTGCTACAAATTTTTGTAGTGAACTTATGCAAGATGTATTAAGGCTGCTTGGCATTACACATAAAACATCAACATCCTACCACTGGCAAACACAAGGAAAATGCGAAAAACAGCATGACACTATTAACGAAAAATTAAGGATGTTTATAGATTCCAAGTGTGACGACTGGGATCTTTACCTTCCATTTTTTCAGTTCTCATTGAATTCATGTGTCAATGTCACAACGGGTTACTCCCCATTTTACATGAATCACGCAAGAGAACCAATTTTACCAAGTGAAATAAACTATGGCACAAGCAAATATTTTCTTCTAGAGGAGATGCATGATCGCCTTGATGAAGCAAAATTATTTGCAAGAGATGCAATTGAGAACAGTCAAAACAAACAAGCAGAAGTGTATAATAAAAAGAGAAGGCATGTGGAATTTGCAATTGGAGAAAAAGTGCTGCTCCGTAAGTTTGTAAGAAAACAAGGAAGGCCATTAAAATTGCAAAATCTTTTCTATGGCCCATACACCATCATTGAAAAGTCAGCAAATTCCAAACTAAATTATCTTCTTGAGTACAAGACAAAAAGAAAGACTCATCATGTTTGGGCTCATGTTGAAAAGCTTCGTCCATTCATTGAAAGAAATGAGGAAATATTGCAATTTACACCAACAAAAGACAACCTATTAAATGACGACGATGACATTGACATTTTCATTCCATCAAGTCAGACAGACTCAGCACAAGTTCATAACGACGAAAGCAACGCTTCTGCCGCTGCCTCTGAGACTGCAACTACCACTACAACAACTCATTCAAAAAATCAATCGACAACAGCTCACAATCCCACTGCTACTCTTTCCCAAAACATTAGCAAAACGAAACACAGATCACGAATTTTCAAACAAAGAAATTTGAATAACTCCGTTTTAACTTCCTCTCAACCCGATAATTTTCTTCCTTCTAAAAATTCAAAATACTCACTCCGTCCTAGGAAAAATATTTCATATAAGGTATAAACTAGTATAACTGCTCCCTACGCAAATACATAAGCAAATGCATATTTGCTTATAAATCATTTGTAGTAGATGTGCAGAGGTACTATAACCTATATTCCTATTTCTATTTTTAAATAATTACAATCTTTAATATACCCTCGTAATTTCTCTCGAAAAAATTTATTATTTAAAGTTATTAGTCATTCATAAAAACCATAAGTAAAATTGTAACAAATTTCTGGCATAATGAAGACGTTCATTTTACTGCTATCTTGCTACATTATTACGATACATGGTCAAATGAATGTGTCCACCCAAGTTGTTAAATTATCAACTGGGGTACAGTTGAAAGAATTACCGAAGACATTCTACGAGTCCAGTGCAAATCTGGTTTACTCCGTAGATCTTCCAAATTTTCACAATTTTCTTTTAAATCACACATGCATAGGAAACGCTGACTCGTGTGAGGCACATAATCACATCAAACTGCTGATTGCTGACACAATCGAGATTCTGCAATACTCACTCCCAAATATCGATGACTTCTCTGCCTCCGAAGCCGGCAAAACAAAACGAGGCATTGACCTCATCGGTAATTTCCTAGGGTGGTGCTGTTCCGTAGCCCACCAAAATGACCTCAATAATCTTGCGCAAGAAGAAGGTGACCTTACAAAACTAGTAAACAATTTGAAGGAGCAGGTAGCTCAAGAGCATTCGAATGTAATACAAGCCGAGGCATTAACAAATAAATATTCTGATCAATTATCAGTCTATCTGAATGAAATGAACAAAGAGAATCAAAATAGTTTAACCACAATCGCAAAAATATCAAATGGACTTGAGAAAAGATTGACAAATTTAGAAGACATTACCTCATTATTAAGTAAAGCACAATTCCGTGCTGTAATAGCCACAGCATGGCTCAAAGTAGTAAATTCTTGCACCAATAGACGAGTGCCATATTTTCTCGTAGAACCGCAAATATTAAAAAAAGATTTGATAGAAATGGAAAAGAAAATTAATGCATTAGGATATGGACTGTCGATAAGTCCAGACACGCATCATGCTTACTACAGCATCGATACAACAACTTGTACCTTTTCTGAAAACAAGTTAACAATAAGGATACAATTGCCCATGAAGGAGATAAAAAATAACTACAAACTCTTCACAGTTACCACACTGCCTTTTTCATATGACAATATGATATGCAGTGTTGACACAGGCATAGAATACGTAGTCTACAAAAATAAAAAGGACATTTTTCCTTTGCAGGGTCACTCTGCGATGGAATGTGTCTCACTTCATTCAAGCCTGTGTTTCATATCGCGTTATCACACTGACATTATGCATCACAATAAATGCTTAAAAGCAGTGCTCTCAAAACTCAGCTCAGTAAAAACAATAAAAGATGCGTGTTCATTCACGTGTACTGCTCATGATGGTTCGCCCATCATTTTAGAAATCAGTTCTCCCAAATTTGCCATAATCAATCCTGGAAAAGAAATAAAAATCACCTGTAATAATCAGACACAGGTACATCAAATTCGGGATCAAACAGGGATCTTTGAGCTAGAACTTCCTTGTACTTGTTTCGCAGAAGTAGGACAGGAAAAAATTACGCCCACAGTCCCTTGCTCCAATCAAAATTCTCAAGAGTCATCATTAAGCCATTCAATCCATGCATCTTGGTCGAATGAAGATGTTGACTTGTTATTAATTTCAAGAAATTCCTATCTGGAAAATATTTCAACAATTATTAATCACGGATGGGACCAAAAAGTTCCAAATTTGAAACTCTCAGCAAAACCCTTACCCGTGTACAGCTTACCATCACACATCGAACACGGCTCCATGTTAGCCTACTTTATTGCTGGCGTTGTCATTCTAGTAATAATTGCCATTATCATCGTGTTTGTAAAATATGGCAATTTAACCCCAGCAAATTTGACTTCTGCAGTGGCCGCATTACTTATGCAGCAAATTAACCCTGCACAATCATTTCCTCTCAATAATGACACAACTTTTGTTGCGATCGAAGGATTCCAGACATTCCTTTTATCCCTCATTGCACTGAGCAGCATCATTTTGTTGTTTATGTTGCATAAATCCAATGTGTTAAAGCTTTTTAGCTCTCACACATTCACACACGGTCGAGTTAAAATAACGACCATCGACAAGAACAATCCCAAAGTAAAAGCAACTGCATTTCGTCAGTCATTTCGCAAAATGGCAAGAAAAGCAAAAAATGAAAATAAATCCGATGACACGAACGTTTTGGAACTTAAGGAATTACTTTCAAAGCGATAAAATATTTATAATTTGAAATAATTTATAAACTAACCTAATTTTAATTTAGCGAACATCATCACTATGCTTTAGCCTAAGCATTAACATGTAATCATTAGTTTAACAGTACTAATAAAATTTCTTTACTTGTCGTATAAAATCTCTGTTAACATCTTTACACTCTCTCAGTCTGCTCTTTGAACTGCATAGTTCTTGATTTGACTTGACTTCAAAAAAAAATCTGAAAACAAAAATCGTTTCTCGTACAAACTTTTCAAAAAATGAATTGTAAAGTTGAACCTGCCATTTACTGGCGTAAGCCCAACATAATACGCGGTCATTGTATCGCTGTATTGACTTTCTTCCAAGTGTCAATTCTTGACCACATTTTACCTTTTTTGACCAAACGCTTTTCCCTTTCTCGCGAATTCTGCGATGAATTACGCGAATTCATCCACCAAATAATGTTTTTGGTGACAGAAGCTTTTACCCGTAATTTCCCACAGCAGAAACCTTGTATCCCTTCAACGTCCTTCGCTGCGAATGCTGGGAATGTTGCAAAGGATATGAAGTTTCCAAAACGTAAAAACGAACCTGTAGCCCACTTCCTGTTCAACGACGAAGAAGATTTTGATCAGTTCGTACGAGAAATTGAAATTCTTTTGACCGAAGACATTTCTGGCAACCGACCCGTACCTATTTGCTACTTTTGCCACAAACGTGGCCATATCGCCAAAAATTGCCCAAAACTACAGAAAAAACACTGCTTCCGGTGTAACGGAACAGGTCACATAAAGCGATTCTGCAAGAAAATAATTCAATAATTTAATTTTTGGTTCTCTTCCTCCTCAAAATTGGTAATACAAACAATTTTTTTTACATCCGTCCCATCCAATTGTTCCAAAAAAATTTTTTTTCAATAACTCCATTTTGTCGCATCTTAGTAATGTCGAATTACTGGGATCGTAACCGCAGCGACCCGTACAGGGACTTGCTGTTACAATTTCTCCGAACAACTTTCACTTGGCTAACCAGCATGGTTACCCAGGACGAAGAAAATTCGCCTTTTTTCCTAATTTTCAAAGTACTATTGACCTCACTTCATCTATTCCTTGACAATATCATAAAGGCGGTCGACGCCAAAATCGATTCGGAATCAACCCCACAAAGGAAGAGAATCAATTTAAGACTCCAATCTGAAGCCAACATAACCAACGACTCGGACTCGGACCAGGACATACCTATCAGACCAGACCAATTCATCAAGTGTGGAAGATGCCAAGAAATTGGGCATCGCAACCGCGATTGCACCAATAAACGGGTCAAGCGTCCCCGTAAGACCGACCACCCAGGCTACTCGACCACACAGTAATATAAATTTTCAATAATATTTACTAACTTACTACAAAAAAAAACATATATATAAAAAATACATAATCATAGTTCTTTTTTTCAACTTCAAAATTTTCATACAAGGAAAACATTGAGTGTGAATGTGACTAGACAATATTTTTTCTGTGGTCTTATTATCACAATAATTTAATTTCTCACAATAATTTATTTTTCTCACAATAATATTTACTAACATTAAAATATTCTACTAAGATCTATTTTTCGCAGGTGCTCAATCTATCTGATAGGTGGGCATATCATGTATGTATCACATGTATTGTAATGTATGATATGATTGATGATGAATGATTACTTGAATATAAATAAATCAGTCTTACTCACAGCATCAACCAAGACAGAAGTGCTAATTTACTCGCACAAATAAAGTGAATGAATAATTATTCACTGAGCATGCTTATGCTCTGGTACACATCCATGACACTATTGCTGAACGGATCAATCTTCCAAACGTTGCATACTTATAAAAAAAATGGCGTTAACAAACTACAGGGTACTTGTAATTAAGATTTATTATTATCATGCTAATAAAATAAGTAACAGGACCAGGTATCAAAATACTAATTTAATCTATAAGAACAAATGGAATTTAAAGATATAAAATAAGCAATTATATTACAAAATCTTTTGGACCTGTATAATCCCTCATTAAACTTACCAAAAAATTAAATAGCTTTACAAGGAAATTCTCATAACCAAAATATTTTTT
>JAQFZH010004816.1:0-11400 GCA_034695485.1 Entomobrya nivalis
CTAGACCAACGATACTGAGAACTGTAGTTGCATCAAAGTTGCGTTGAAACCACAAAACAAAATTTACAAGTAATTTTTGTGACATATATTGCACAATATATGCGTTGAAAAAACGCCGGAGAAATCACTGTTGATTTTAGGGTCGTATCACTGCGCAATTTTGATAAAGCTTTGTCGATCGGGTTGGCTCATTCAATATGTGTGGCATAATATTGCAACATTATAAAACATGCCCATTTTATATTTATTCTGTAAAAGAAACTATCCTACTGGTTTGACTACAACGGAAATAGTGGAAGAAACAAAGTAAAGAAAAGTAAACTTCTTCTCGCTTATCATTTCCTTCAGGCCCTTTTTTCTTATAACCATGTTCTCCACTTTGTATGCGGTCGCCATCCATATAAAAAAAATTCGCTTTGCTGCAAAAACGTCTCTCAGCTCAATGAACAGAAAAATAAAAAGTTGACTTGAAGTTCCTAAAATAACTACCATATACACGATAGATCATTTTTATGAAAACCAACAAAAAATAACACAATCTGACTATTATTTAAATATATCGCTTGAATCCCTGGCTGTTGCAGCAAGTGGTGTCAACAAACGTTCTAATACAGCATATAGCCAACTGAGATAGGGAACATTAAAATTGTATATGTGTTACATAATCATAATACACATATATTAAACATTACAATTTCGCCAACACTGCGAAAAATTGTGTCTACTTTCTTCCGCTTTTACTCTCCTTTCCTTCACGTTCCAACTTTGGAATTTTACTAAAAGGTTTTTGGTATACATATGTGCATACATGCTTACACAGCCTAATAAACTGTACACATTTATATTGTCCCCAATCATCAATGGTTCGGTCTTTTCTTTTCGAGTACACACATACGAAGGAAAACAAGAAGGGAAAAGGTATATTTTTTGTCGCCTTTCCTTGTGCTTTTACCCATGAGTAAGTAGGAGTTCAAGTAAAGTTTGTTTCCTTACACACATTTTATTTATGCACGTCCTCCGACGTACATACGTGCTTCTACTTCTGATAGCATTGAAGCATGCCTCATTTCATGTCTTCATTACATGTACTCAACACGCCCATTTTATGAGGAAAAGTACAATGTACATTGTGTGAATTAAACAACCTCTTTAGCAAAAAGCTGTGAATAAGAAAGTGCGATTTTGTAAGCAAAAAATGAGAAAAAGGTTCTATTTACACGCTGCCTGCACAAGATAAAAATTCTATTATCACCACCAACAATCATGCATTGTCATATAGTCTATTTTTGTCATTTCGACCCAGTATTTACTAGATATATATGTGTAGTGTATTCCATTAGGTTCTTTAAAGAGTAGGGCTTCGCATTTATAGGGTTAACTCGAGAATATCGAAAGTTTCCAATTTGTTTATCTTTTGAGGCTGCTAATTTAAATTAATTTTTACATCGGAATGATTACTTTAGGTGATGCAACAACAGGTGTAAATCGAAATCCATATACTCAGATTTTTTTGCTTTTAACCAATGCTTTTCTTGTGGCTATTCAATAAAATATAACGAAAGCAAATCAGGTCAGCACCACGATTATTTAGCATGATATGAAAAAGAGACTAGGAAAAGGCATGTAGTAGAACCAGTAACATCAGTACTTTGCATAAAAAATATATTGTTGCGACCGCTTGAGTGTTATTACTACTGGGCGTTTACTTTCCATTTGCGCTGTAGTATGCTCCTCTTTTGTCCTCCCAGTTTTGTCAATAATGGTCACAATGAATGTGATGCGTAGGTACATAGTATATTCAAGCGAGTGAACGGTTTAGTGACGACGATGACGATGGCGATGGGTATCATTATTACGCACGTGGAGATGTGAACATGAACACATGCATACGAGGTAAAAATTTATCGTAGATGCCATTCTAACAATAGGGAGAAGTGTAATGGTTAATTTGGCATTAAGCGTGAAAGTACCAGTTCTATGTATATGTGTGTGTATCTTTTATGACCCTTTCTTTTATACTAGCTACACAATCAACAATGTATACTACTTTGTCGTACAATAAAAAGGGCTGTACCTACTTTCCCTCACGTAATAATGATAATAATACATCGCATGACATGTGTAAAAGTTTTGTGGTTAGAATAGACTGGGCTTATTCGCTCGAGTACATAAAAGAGAAACATTTATGGAAAAATCCTGTTACGTACAAACATAAATGTATAGAGCATATTTATTATGGTGACACTTGTACACTATATGTAATGTAAAGCTGTAGTATCTATTAATCATAGTTTTCCTTACCCACAAATTTGAGCTTGCTGAGTCCGGTTCCAAAAGGCTGAACAGACCAATGTGTGACATGGAAAGAGGCATTCACGATCATTTGATCGCCTTCGCGTACGGATTGCTGTTGCCAAAAGCAAGTAGAGAGACAAAATGTACATATCATATTAACTCAAGTACATAATATATCATCCATTCTACGTCTCTTTAAAACGCACATACTATTATCGGTCAAACGAAAAAATGCAACTGTGCACTAGAGGAATGTACACGTGGATGTACATAAAAATGATTTGTTGGCACAGTCACTTACTCTAGAAGAAATCATGGATTTTTATGCCAACTTCGCCATTTAAAGTATGACATACAAGGGAAATATTGAATTTGCCAAATTTTAGGAACAAAAACTTACCAAGTATCGCTCAGTAGCAACTGACACCAAGATCAAGTCATCACCGACACGAACTTTCTCACCTTCGGATCGCTGCTTCGAAGCTGGATGTACAGTCCACCAACATGCCTCACCTGTTCATATCAATATTACATAAAACTTAATATATATGTTAATTTAGATATGATCATTTTATAAGAAGCATGTTCAATATTGCATCCGTGAAACGTCAAGAACAGAACACTTTTTCATGTAGATTACAGTGGGCGCTTGAACAAGCTTTACTTTCCTTCCTCTGACTTCTCTTGGTATAAAAATAATTTTGTTAAATTTCAGAAATGTCAGTGTCAAGTTGTTTCCTACGAGTAATAGAAAAACTTTTTCCATTCATATTGCAACAAGCTGCAGACTCTCTTTTCATTGGGCATATCGATCAAGCTATAAGATCCTAACATACGTAACCAAGATCGTTTGATAAATATATCAACAATGAAACTTTCCGGAAAACTTTGGCTTGAGTTTTTCGAATGCTATAAATACATACATGTATGGCAAAAGACAAATAATCTACTCATATCATATCAAAGGGAATTAGACTGAATGCATGCATACATATATCAAAGCTGCTTGCTTTAAAAGTAAAACTTAAAACTTGTGTGTTTCCTTTGACATAACAAGAAGCTTAAAATTAATTTATTTGTTGTGGTCATAATCATCTCAGCTCAAACCCATAGCCCATATAAAGTTTGAATATATAAAAAATGTAATTTTAACAAATGATTTTTATCGGTTCGCTGGAGAAAGTGGTTACATAAGGGTATAAAGCTACGCACTGTTGTATGAATTGTGGGTAGTAATAATGTGCACAATACAATAGTTTTAAGGTTGTTGGTGGTCAGCAGCCTCGGCCAGACCGGTTGGTGTTCCACATTAAATATTAATTTCACAATCGATCGCTGTAAAAATTTCTTTCCCCTGATTCTATGTGCCTGCCTACAAACTACAATCCGTAATCACCAGCCTAAGACTTAAAGCCCTCATGTTACCAACTGCTGGGCTTGCATATATTTTTGGCCTTTTCTTTCTCCAGGATTTTCTTTTCGTTTTAAAATTCACCGTTGCCAAACTAGATAACGATTGTTAGTTAGGTTTGAATGTCGCGTTACCATACTGCGTGGATTAGTCAACATGCTACAAACAACTTTACACTGAATGGTTGTACGGCGAGCTAGACACGAATACTAGAAATTCTTGGTTTTAAAATATAATAAGTGGAAAACTGACAAAAGGTTTTAGAAAGTAGTTGTCGATTGCGAACTTTACGGCCTAATTTTTTGGCAATTCAGAATATTGCCTTGAGCCGTATGATATGGTTAGGTTAATAATATTCTACATGAAAAATTCTTTTCGTGATGCAATTTCATCTGGAGCTCGTATTCATCTTCTTTTTTTTTACCTTGAGAGTGTTCTTGAAGACCGACGTCAAAGGCAAGTTTGTCATTTCCAGAAGTAGTTGAAAGACAGGCCAGGTACTGCAACAAAAAATTAAGAATGTTTATTACATGTATACTTGCGTAATCTTTGTGAGTAGTCAATACATCACCTTGTTTTCCTAAGCTAAATTGTCTTATTCGGCCTCATTCACCCTGACTGTGAACTATGTACAAGTTGAGCTTTGAGCTATCTTGTAACTATTTTTGTTTTTATATGCTCGTCTTCTATAGCATACATAATGGTGTTGTTACTCGTGCATAAACGTAAATGTCAGACGTTGGCAGCACATTTTGGAAAAATGTTTGCGCTGACATCGACACCAGTACACACAACATAAGGAAAAAGAACTCATCATACATTATGTAATTTTTTTTACTTGAGCTATATAAACCATGGCAGTAATGTATTCATTGTACAAAATATTATACAACTGTTCTGTTCTATCATCTAGCGAAAAGTTTTTCCAAAAAAATGTGAGTCATAAAAGGAAGTGCCTAAACATCAAGCGATGTGCTGTCTGGTAGATCTTCTCTGCACATCATCATCATTTATGCATGCTTTACACAAAATTGGGGCAAACAGTATACCTCGGATATAGTGCTCAAATGATGACAGATGAAAATATTCAATTTTCAAAGAGAAAGGTTTTCATGTGGTGTATCTGGTAAACCATAAAGTGGCATAATCGCATCAAAGGTTAAATCTAATCCAGTCTTCTAATAATTATTATTCATTTCATTACTCAAACAATTTGTATAGCTCACTGAGTGTATATTATAGAAACTATATAATCTAATTTTTCGGTTCGAAATATCCTACCGTATAGTTTGGATGTTGTTTTACATTCAAAATAATGCATTTAATAAAACTGTGCAAGTATGAGTCATCCAAAGCCTGTTGTATTCTTAAATTTATTGTATAGCCAAGCCTTGTGTGCAATACCATGAATTTCTTATAGTTCGCGATTCAAAATTCTTTTATACTATAAGATTTCTGTAACGTACTCGCATGAATTGAAGCAAGTTTATCCGCAATCATTGCATTACTATCCCTAAGTACATAACGAATACGCTTTACACACATACTCTCGAACACTTTCCAAGAGATTTTCGGGTCTGTTCTTCTTGTTTTCATTTAGAACACCAGAAAATGTTATTATCGCCAATCTCACATGTACAAGAACATAATAGCTTAATGTGCCAGTCAAGGCTTTGCACTGCCATTTTGTTTTGTTGGTGCAACAGTGACAGTGATATACAATACTATTTCACGCTTTTGCTATATGTTGCATTTACGTGGCTTCTTGGCATCTGTTAGACTTGGCTTACATTTTCTCCCAAAGAATTATTATTTCGTCTCACACTCCCGCTCACACACACTTCCTTTCCACTAACAACTTCAAACTTACAAGTTCGCTGCTCTTATACTTTGTGGCGAAAATCCTACTTTTAACCATCCATCCAAAAGCAGATTGAATTTTGCCTGTGCTCTTGTGTGTCGATCTGTTTTTTCAAGGCTCAATTATACATATGTTTCATCCTTGCTTCTTGCTACAATGTTTTAGGTGGGTATACATGTGGTTCTTTTAAACATTTAACTTAATCATATAACGTAGCATATATAGCTCACTACATTTGACTTACCATATTGCTATTTTGATGCCGCAGTAATATAGCATTTCCGTACAGCAGAGTTCGGTGTCCGGATCCAGTGCCTTTGCCCTATTACATGTGATAGTCATCATAGAACAGCATATAAAACATCTCGTTTAATATTAACTTTTGAATCATTCATACATACAATGTGAATGAATTATTGCATTTCTCGTTCTCTTCAATGGCAAAAAAATATTAGACAAGTCTACCAAGGCTTTTCACTCTTTAGCTTGCTGGTTTTTGCATATAGCTACTGCACGACTGCTAATTGCACAAAAGGTTCAGAATGAGAGACTACTTTTACTCAAATAATAACTCTAGTCTCTCGCATGGTTTCATTCAATGCAAAATGCTTCATACTCGCAGAAAAAAAAGTTGCCTTTCGTGTTTTGGCAGTGTGATTGATTAGTCGATTTAATTGGTTGGCGAAATTTAAGAGTAAATACACAATAGTAGTTGAACGATTAGTTTGCAATTAAAGTAAAGTGCGATGAGTGGTACAGCAAGTTATAAAACTTTGCGTTAAATTTGTTTCTTAAAAATACACCCAATTAGTTAGTAAACTATCAACAACAAAGACCAAATTATTACATTTATTTATTCTACAACGCAACCAGCACCACATAAAACAACCATTGTTAGCGTGCCTGAATTACAGACATGATGATCAGAATAATTACTAGACTAAATTACGCTCACTTTGCCGAATGAGTGAAAGTAGACGATCTATTCATGGTACACAGTACACACTCCAGCTAAATAACTACAACTGCAACCTTCAACTTCTACTATCATTAATTACATACCAAAGGTGTAGTTTGATTGTTCACATGTAAGCTTTGCACTTTGTCTAAAATGTACAACATGAGTAACTTGTCATAAATTTAATGTAATATTACACGGATTTAAATTTACTTGAAGTTGAATTCTGCTTTCACAAAATAATGTATAGATGAATAACATATAAAACTAACTATCTACATCACAAAGGGACAGTTTGATGTACAATGCTTAATGATACATTCAAAAAGGTGATATGTACTAAAAATCATAGTACTTCAATAACTTTGCAACTTCTGTCAGTGAAAGCTATGAAATTGGCTTTTGTTATCTTTAGTCAGCATTTGGGAAGGATAAATTGTTGGTGCGTGTGTTAATGATCTAAACAGAAAGGAAGGTCACACCAATGATAAAATCATGATCTGAGCAAATAAAAATGCTCTGTAAATTTACACTGGGATATGGTTGACAGTGAAAGACTAAATGGACAATTTAACTGACAAATGACAGGATGCATAAGGAAACCTATACAATTTGGGGAAAACCATAAATCTCTTTCGTATATATTACATACATTCATACTGTGAAATGAAATGTTCCAAAGAAGCGATGATTAGTTATGCGACATCACATACTGTTGTTTGTTTAATATTTTATTCATGGTTTGATTTTGGCTCAGGTATTTAAAATGTCAACGTCAGATTTTGGCTACAAAAGTTAATGAACGTGTACATATTTATGTCATGATTTGTTCTGTACCGTTAAAGAAATATGCATATAGTTAGACATTTTCTCTGTCTATTATACAGAATTTTGCACAGCAAAAAGGGGCTTAGCTTAACCATGCATCATAGTAAAAGTGTAGGATTGTTTGTTTTTAACGAATAAAGAAAACAGGCAAACTTTCAGTTTGATGCCTGAAAATAGCAAAAAGGATATTTTCTGTTGGGTAGACAATTTTACGATGAAAAGTTTTAAACACCAAATTTATTATAGGCCTTGAGAGAAAACGGGAAAAGTTATGTCGTACGTTTGGGTCAATGTGGAAAAGTGGATGAATAATATAAAATCTCAGGACAAAAACTTAAACCTACTTAAATGTAGGCATAAAATCCATGTCTGGTCGTATAAATGATATCATTAATACGTTTTACAAACTATAACTCAAGTAGAATAGTGAAATAAAACGAAGTATAACTACGTCTGTAAATGGTACAAGTGTTGTTGTTGATTGGGATCGGGGGAAGTGTGTAAGAAAATCGTAAAAGCAAATCTATGATTAGAGAGAAAAGTACATATCAAAAAAAACTACGTGAGAAGAAAGGAACTGTATCAAAAACTACTTGCTTACGGGCATTCATTCCCAGTAGTTTCATTTTAGTTCACCGGATAGCATAAAAATGTTCTTACAAGTGACCATTACCGTGGTATACCTTTACATGTTGATGACCAGCGAGATATGTCGGATGAGAAAGGATGAAGTGGAAGTAAATAATTTTAGTGAGAAAAACTTTTACTTACTACGGATTCGTTTCCCTGTAACGTAAAATGACAAAACTTTCTTTCAGCATGAAGGTAACACTTATGTATAATAAATATGGCAAAGTGGTTGCATGTAGAATATAATTTCGTGAGTAAATTTCGAAACTATGATTTGAATATGACGGCAATAATTTTGATGAATTCAAAAACCCTTGCTACATGATTAGTAACATTCAATTTTAGTTTTATCAATAATTCATAACTTTTTTGTACTTTTAATTAATTAAATGCTAAACAAAGGAACGCATGTACCACTAATTTATTTAATGACTGGTAATTTCGATATGTTAAACTACATAAACTACTAGTTATATAGTGACGAGAACCGTTATAAAAATACTCACTTTAATTATTGCATGTACTCAAAAATTGTTATTATACTGCAGAGTTATAAAAAAAATTACTCAACACGGATTCATCTAACAAAAAATACAAAAATAATTAGCTTGTAATTTGTAAAATACCTTTAAAGACAAGTAATTGTTAATATTCTGTTTAAAATAATAGTTTTCAAGTGAATATAAAAAAAATAGAAAGAGGTTGATCATATTATGAAAATTTTCGTGTAGGAAAATTTATCAAACGTAATTTTAAAGCAAGAAGTAAGACTAGCTGAGAAAGTTGTATAGTAGTATCTTTACTAGAATATGGACCAATGAATGGCTTGGTCAACTGCTGTAACTACACTTTGTTTATTTGGTGTAGTATAAAGAAGTTAAAACTTGCGCTTTATTTAAAAAATGTAAGAAAAACAAATAAATGATTTAAGTCAAGGTTTGGTCTTTTTCAGATTTCGGTTTTGTAATTATTTTAGATAAGATATATGTTGATCCCTTTGATATAGTATTTGATATTCCATTGGTATATATATATTTTAGTTGTCCCTACATTTTAAATTTATGTATAAATATTCATTTCGTCCTATTTTTTCAAAAAATAAAAAGGAAATTGTAACAAATGAGTATGATGTGCAGCCAAAATATAAAAACTTGCGATTTCATTAATATTTGAAATGTAATTTAAATAACTATTTACCGTCTCCGACGCGGCAGCTGTCACCAATTCCTGTAAGGCCCGAACTGAAAGAGCTTGTTCTATTACGAACACACATTGAGTCAAATCTGGTGGATTGTTCTAAAATATCCAAAATTAAATTTGTTGTATCTACAACGCAACATACATATGCTTGGCTCAAAATTACAAAAGGAAACTATATAATGGGTATGGCACTGCATTGTGATAAATAGCAATGCATTTTCTGTAGACAAATGAATGTTCCGAGAGAGTAATAAAAATAACCTTATCTGCAATGTTCTCCAGGAAGCAGTGACGATTTCCAAATCCTTCGGCAGCCAGGCCCACTCGCTCACCGGTAGCACCAGTGACGAGACAGACCATGTCTTCCTGCACTCAGAGAAAAGAGAAAGTTTGTAATTGATAGGTATACAAAACACGAGCTTACTTCTAAAACATGCAATAATAGTCTTCAAACTGCTGGAAAATATGATTTCGGACAATGCTGCAAAACCATGATAAAAACTGTCATATTACAAAACATAATGTTTTTTCATCATGCTACAAATGTATGGAAGGAAATGGATACGAAGGAAAAAAGATTTTCATAAAATTAAAAATTCTCGAATGTTGTGCATTTATGTTATATTTACTACTTACTACCCGTATCATATTAATGAAAATGTTCGTTTGAAAAATACCATTGTAGCGTGTTTACATGTTTCAGAACGAAAAAGAATTTCCTCCAATGAATTCTATCCCATTTTGTATTATACGTCAGTCAGGCATTAACCAATTCTAAAATAAGTGATCCTTATCGGACGTTTCATGAAGACAACATGACATAGTCGAAAACTGCAAAATATACTCAAGGATGGGAAGATATAAAAGGATCATCATGAAATGTTGTACCACACCGCGACAACAATTTTCACCCGCTATAATATGTACATGTATCTCTGCATTCTTTGTTTCTCTCTGCACATCTCTTTATCCTTGCATATTTTACTAGATGAAATTTAAAGTGTCTTCGAAACAACATAGATACGGTCTATATTAGCTGTTTATAGCAGAACCGGATGGTTTCTGTCGAGCTTGGGATTTTTGGTGACAATACCAAGAGTACAAGGCTTGGCATGTTTAGAAGAACGGATTTGAAGTGTACAAAAAAAGAAGTTTTTTGTTGTTGGCTCTATATTCCTCCATTATATAATTTAGCTAGACATCTTTTGTTTTTACTCTTGTCGTTCAGAGAAGCACACAAGGTGGATTTTCAACAGCTACAAGTACACACACAAAAGTGCATTGTTAAACAGACAGGGGAACAAAGAAAGTTGTCCGTTTCCGTATACTGTACTGATCCGTTCATCCGTTCGCAATATATATTCATCCAAGCAAATAGGCACAATGCACATTAGGCCATCGGGCTTTATTCTGTTCGTTCTGCTCAATGTTACTGGCATTCCGTCTTGTAGATAAGTTAAAGTGAATGGAGTAAATTTACAATTTAGACTATACCGTCTATAAAGAAATCCGTTCTTTACCACAACTGACTTTTTCGTAGAGACCATCTTGATTTTTTTTTGTGAATGTGCTGAAGTTTTATTTTCTTCGGATTTTTTCAGTCCAAAAATATGCGTAATGAAAAAGGATCATCGTGATGTGATAGCATTACAAACGTTTTGTAGAAGTTTGCAAAACACATAGGCATTACATTGTATAGTAATAGGAAAAAACATTCTCCAATATAACATGAGTTTTGTATTGTGTGTTGTTTGTAGTTTTGAACATTATAGCAAAAAGACTTAAAGAATACAGTAGGTATGTTGAGATGTTTTCCTAGTCTCTTTATGGGAATATAGATTTTAGTGCCTGCCAGAGGGCTGTATACATTTTATAGATGTATCTATGTACCTATAATTTGTATTTTCATGAAAAAAATTCAATCTAAATAAACCAGAAGTTCAAAACGTGCAATTCTTTTGAAATAACGGAGGGATATAGAAATGGTAAAAAGGTTTATATTTGCGCATTTTTCTCGAACACTAAACTACATTGTGCTTGCTGTGGCGTATGGTAAGCTAAGAAAAATGAAAAGTTTGAAGAAAATAAACTAGTTTGATGATATGCCACAAAAGGACGATGTAGTTTTAGCTTTGGCTTTTACAAGTCCTTCATTCGAATGATTCTATTTATGAGCCCCATTTTGTGGCATTTTGTTGATTAAAATTTGAATATAAA